>OX101821.2:38405416-38697829 GCA_944452925.2 Chrysolina oricalcia | reverse complement strand
TCCAGATATTTCGAAGGACACAAATATCGAATCCAATTGATGACGTTAGCATCTCCTGAATCAGACTGACATATTTTAAACAAGATGTTCTGTTGCTCATGAAGCTGAATCCTGCTTGCTTGTTGATATATCCAAATACATGAAATTTCGGATAACTCGGTGATGAACTGGATCGTTTGTGATAAAAACTTACTCTGCAGTTACACAAAATATACAGGGTATATCAAAAATAGAGGCCTATGCTGATGATTCATTTATAGTAGTTAGGCTTGAGATTCATTTTATTGATGCATATCCATAAACACATATTTCGTTGAAACAAATCTTCTGAAATGTTTTGAACTATTTATTGTGGAATATTTCAAATATGTATGAATCTGTATTTACTACAAGTAATAGAATAACTTGAGTGATAGAGGTGGAATATTGCAAAAAATTAAATGAAAACATTGAAATGTAATATATAATAGGTAACGAAATATACTCATATTTTATTACAAAATAGATGATTCATACGTATATCGAGTGTATGATATTGGCGTAACAACCACCAATTTAATTAATCTCAAGAGTATTTCAGATGCTTAATTTTCAGATTCTAGATGAATGTACTTGGAATTTCAGAACGAACCATGATTGTATCCTCACCAATGACTAGCAGAAATGCCATATGGCAAAACATACTCATTACTTTTTTAAATCTAATGTAGAAATTATGATGCTGATCAAACTATTGCACATACACTTCAAATTCAATAGTTTAATCTCATCTCTCTGTATATAGAAAGGAACATATGTTTCGTAGCCGGCTGTGAACCATATGAGGTCCATATACAGGGTGTTTTATAAGTTATCCGAAATTATTCAACCACATCTGTACTGCTAAATAATAAGTCGATTTTTGTAAAAATATAAGAAAAGTCCAACAAAGAAACGAGAAAACAATTTAAAATATTGAGAAGTAGACATTGCATAAAAAAACCTAGAGGATGCTGCCCATAGAGAGGATGCTGCACATACAGAGGGACAATTTAATCAGGCGCTCTGACTCTATTATCATTTTCTGTATGTTGATCGTATCATATTTCGTTTCAGTTTTTTGTTACCACGCGGAACTGTTTTCTAGTTCCTACCAACCTCTCCTACATAATCTATGTCCATCCAACTCTTGCATAATTCATGTATGTAAACTCAGATGTTATGGTTCATTCTGAAATTCCATATACATTTATCTGGAATCTGAAAATTAAGCATTTGAAATTCTCTTATAGGAGTAATGAAATTGGCTGTTGTTACGCCAATGTGATACACTCTGTATAGTTACGAAACATCTGTTATGATAAAATTCAAGTATATTTCGTTACCTACTATATACTACAGTTCACTGTTTTTGTTTATTTTTTGTAATATTATACCTTCGTCATGTAAAAATTGATTTATACATATTTGAAATATTTCACAGGAAATTGTTCAAAATATTTCAGAATATTTGTGTCGAAAGAATAAGTTTATGAAAATGCCTCAATAAAACGAATCAAGCTCAACTACTTCAAAGAAATCATCAGCAAGAGTCACTATTTTTAATATACCCTTTATATTTTGTGTAACTGCATAGTTAACTTTCATCATAAACGATCAAGTGTATCACCGAGTTATCTGGAATTCCATGTATATCAACAAGCAAGACGGATGCAGCTTCATGAGAAATAGAACGTCTTGCATATAATATGTCAGTTTGATTCAGGAGATCATCAATTGGATTCAATATTTGTGTCCTTTGAAATATCTGGAAGTGAATGAAATTCCACCGCTCAATTTTTTAGAAATCACTAACAATCTTGCTAGTTCTGGACTCACCCTGTTAATCGTGGGTCTGTGCAGAAATTATTATACGTTATAGTGGATATATTTCGGTCGTTTGAATAATCGATGCATAGTTGATTTGGTTTATAGATTCGTAAAAATGACTTCACAATGACCATTTGAAATTTTTGAAAAGTCAACTTCAGCATGGAGACATTTGATCAGCATCACGAGTTCTACAATATATAAAAAATTCTAGCAAATATACCGAAAGCCAATTTCCCATTGAAACGGTGCCAGGTCCTTTCTTTTATCTTTTAAAATGTTCTTTCTTCCAACCACTTCAGTTTCCAAATCTAATAATTTTTGAAATAACCAATATGGCAAGTTGGAATAGCATTTTGGCTGTCAGGTCATTCTGCCATACAAATGTTGTTGATATATTGTTGATCATGATGGTACAAGTGCACAAAAATTACCGATAATTATACAAGAAAGCGTGTTATCTAAAAATTGGCGAAAGAGCCAGAGTCCGAAGGAGGATTAATGAGTGTAATTCATTGGAATGTTTCACAAATAAAGAATTATTGATTTTTCTTCTGAGAAATATCATGGTACTGATCAATGACATATTACGGATAGACTTCGTTATTTACATTTCAAGCTGCGGTCACATTCTAAGTACAATTTTTATTGCAGCTTGTTTCGCGTAAAATAGTTGCCAATCAACCCAAAAGTCGACAAAGCTAAGTTTTTGCTAAATGATCTGCTTAAATACAATGTACGAGGATGTTTTGATATCTAGTTAGCCTAGACCAGTTCCCTGCATAAACAAAATATTGCGTTACCATAGCAACGAACAATAACTTATTAGAAGTGCCAGTGTAAAGTTTGACGTCAAAAAAGTAAACCAGAGTTACGCAATAAATTAAAAGAAAAAATATGTACACCGAAATTGTGGAAATCGAAAAATTTTAGTATCCAGCCATCATCAAGTACCTGTATTTAAAAGGGTTAAGAGGTAAGCAGATTTACGAAGATATGCTTAATACCCTTGGTGATCAATGTCCTTCGTATGCGACCGTGAAAAATTGGAGTGCAAGCTTCAAAAGTGCTGAATTTTCCATTGAAGATGATGACCGATCGGGAAGGCCAGTTTCTGTGTCAGTCCCCGAAAATATCGATGCAGTTCATAACATGATTTTAACAGACCGTCGAATTGGGCTAAAACGGATATCTGAAGCAAGGAATATTTCATACGAACGCGTTCATCATATAGTTCACGTCAATTTGGACATGAGAAAAATTGCTGCAAAATGGATCCCCAAATGTTTGAATGTTGACCAAAAGCGTGAAGGGTAGTAGCATCGCGTTCGATTTGAAAACGATATAGACTTCTTAAACCGAATTGTTACTATGGATGAGACTTGGGTACATTTCTACTATCCAGAAACAAAGCAACTATCGATGGAATGGCGACACTCCGGTTCTCCAAGACCTAAGAAGTTTCGTGTCCAAAAATCTGCTGGAAAAGTTCTTACTTCAGTTTTTTGGGATTGCCATGGAGTAATCATGATTGATTTTTTGGATAAGGGTAGAACAATAACTGGAGATTACTATTCGACATTACTGACCACTCTACGGGAAAAAATTAGAGAGAAAAGTCGCGGAAAGCCATCCAAAGTTGTTTTGTTTTTGCAGGACAACGCCCCTGCACAAATCTCATGTTGTCATGCAAAAATTTCGTGATTTAGGGTTTGAATTACTAGAACACCCCCCTTATTCACCAGATTTGGCTCCGTCCGACTATCATCTCTTTCCTCAACTGAAAAAAAGTTTAAAAGGTCGTAAATTTTCTTCCAACGAGGAGGTTATAAAAGCTGTGGAGGTCTGGTTTGCAGAGCAAGAAGAAACATTTTTTTTGAAAGGTCTAGCAACGTTGCAAGTTCGCTGTAATAAATGTATCCAATTAAGAGGAGAATATGTTGAGTAATAAAATATTTTGACATTGAAATTTTGTTTGGTTCTATAGTAGGCTAAGAATTTTTCAATATATCCTCGAATATAAGCTGAAATGATGTCGTACAACTAATTTACGTTTATCACATTCCTTTACTAACGATGAGGATTTTGGTTCTAACCTGAATTAAAAATATGGTTTTACTTAGACATAGACATACTATATTTAACTACTACATGTATAGATTTACATTTGTAGCAGGTCTTCAAATGAGCCCAAGGCCCACGATAAAACTTGTGTTTGAATAAACATAAATATAGATATAAATCTTAGTATAAATATATAAATGTAATCTCATAAACACGAACTCGAAGAAAGTTTGCAGGGATCTCCAATACTTTTCGAGTTTCTGAATATTGAAAATCGATCATTTAGCCTGGTGCCAAAACGAATTTTAAACGCTTAAAATAAGAAAAGAAGTAACAGGCAAAGAGCAGGTGGAGAATGTTGTTGAGGCTCCAACTTCAAGGGAAAAAAAAATTTAAACACGAAAACACCCAGAATGGTGAAATGGGGATGCAGTTTAGGGGTTGAAAAATTTTTTTTGTGATTTGCGGCAAAACGTGACCTCTTAGCAGAAAATGTTCACTGAAAAAGTTGTACATAATACGTAAATCGAAAACTATTTCATTCAAAACTTTTCAACGTAACCCCAAATTAACCGTCAAAATGGCGAAAAACCGATTTTCCAGAATTTTATTTTTTTTCTCGAGAATACATGATTTAATTTGCATGAACATTTGTAGGAAAACGTCTTTTTTGATGTCGAATGAGCACGATTTTTTCGCAATTCAGAAGACGACTAGTTTTCGAGTTATGTACATATTTCAAAAAAACCCTTATCTTCTACGAACAACTGTCTCGCTGTTTTTTGTATTTCGAAGATCTGTAAGTGATCATTCAAATTGTTTAAATGTCTAGTTTCAAATGGTCTATGAAACTTGGTGGTTTATTAATCGTTAAACAGCTCGCTTAAAATTGAAAAAAATGTCTCAATATATTCAATGATTTTCGACTTTCTGTATTATTTTTATAACAAAAAGTAGTTTACATTGAATTATTTTTAATAAAATATATGTCGGGGCGTGGCGCAGTGGTTAGAGCGTCCGACTTTGGGTCGAAAGGTGTTCGAGCCCCAGTTGCGGCTGGGATTTTTTAATTTAATTTGACCGATTAAATTATTTAAATCTCGTGGCTGGACTGGGGTGAGTCCTGCACGATTCACTGTTGCGTTCCAATTAAAGGTACGGTTCCTTCCATGCGGCCGTCGTACACGGCGGCCGCAGTGCGTCGACCGGATGCGTCAGCCGGTCGATCTCATGGTTTCTTCCATGCGGATGTCGTGTACGGCGGACGGAGCCTGTTTTTCGCCGATGGTGCTAGTAATGCTAGTTCACAGTAGTTGAAGTGAAGATGGATGATCATTTCGACCTTATTTGTTATTGGAAGTAAATGACGATGAGGAAATCCTGCAGTTAATCGACTTGGAAAAGAGCAATGCGGATATAAATCCAATATTCAAAAAAGGCGTGAAGAGGGGTGTTCTGTTACATTAATTAATCGACATCTACTCGGGAATGAAGTAAAATTTAGGGAATATTTCAGATTGAACAAGGTGAAGTTTGAGTACATCTTCAACTTGATGAAAGATTATGTAAAATCAGAGTCATACAACCGAGTTTGATACGTTATAACCCCAGAGGAATACGAAAACTCTCTTGCGGCTGCGACTACACTGCTTCTGGAGCAGTACCGTCGCAACGATCGCAGTCGTTCACGGCTGACGTGTCCGGCCGCCGCTTGGAAGGAAACATGTACATTCAAAAACACGTGTAGCAGTAGGTTACGGCCGCCGCACTGCGGCCGCCGTGCGCGGCGGCCGCATGGAAGGAACCATACCTTGAAGGTATGGTTCCTTCCATGCGGCCGTAACCTACTGCTACACGTATTTTTGAATGTACATGTTTCCTTCCAAGCGGCGGCCGGACACGTCAGCCGTGAACGACTGCGATCGTTGCGACGGTACTGTTCCAGAAGCAGTGTAGTCGCAGCCGCAAGAGAGTTTTCGTATTCCTCTGGGGTTATTACGTACCAAACTCGATTGTATGACTCTAATTTTTCATAATCTTTCATCAAGTTGAAGGTGTACTCAAACTGCACGTTGTTCAATCTGAAATATTCCCTAAATTTTACTTCATTCCGGAGTAGATGTCGATTAATTATTGTAACAGAACACTCCTCTTCACGCATTTTTTTGAATATTGGATTTATATCCGCATTGCTCTTTTCCAAGTCGATTAACTGCAGGATTTCCTCATCGTCATTTACTTCCAATAACAAATAAGGTCGAAAAGATCATCCATCTTCACTTCAACTACTGTGAACTAGCATTACTAGCACCATCGGCGGAAAATCGGCTCCGTCCGCCGTACACGACATCCGCATGGAAGAAACCATGAGATCGACCGGCTAACGCATCCGGTCGACGCAGTGCGGCCGCCGTATACGACGGCCGCATGGAAGGAACCGTACCTTAACAGTGCTGCTCCTAAGGTGGCGCATGGAGTTAGTAACAAGTCCTACCTAGAACACGTGGCTAATGACCATAGCAGTCGATGCCAAGACACCAAAGAAAAAAAGTATTTGAATACGTAATTATACTAATTACAAAAGTAATTTATTAATATCATTTTTATTCTTATTTACAACTATTGAAAATCATTGAAAATATTTAGAAAATTATGATTCAGAGAGACCTTGTTGAATTTTTTCCCTTTCAGGCGGTTTAACTATCAATAAACCACCAAGTTACCATTACCATTTTAGAGTAGACATTTCTACAATTAAAATGATCACTTATAAGACTTCGAAATACAAAAAATTACGACAATTGTTCGTGGAAGATAAGGGTATTTTTTTCTGTATTACATTACATGGTGAGTATGCAGTGACACCCACTGGAGTTTTAGTATGTTAATAGAGTACCTCTTGTAGTCCCATTGAAAAAGCGTTGTTACCAGCACCTCCACCAGAATTCAAAGTTAAATCGTTCTACTTTAAAATAGACATTTCCACGGAAGAAGGTGGGCTAATGAAATTACATTCAAATATCTTACACAGTGCATCCATAGCATTTGGTTAAATGAAAGATAAGGATAAAATTGATTATAATAAAAAGTCGTTCGCTTTCACATACACAGTGACCGCCAAAAAGTAAGCAACACATGGGAAAAAAGTTTATTGTTAGAGTAGGTATTGGAAAAATATTTTCGGGGAAAAGTTTGTGCATGTCCGATAACCTGAAAATCGATTTTGACATATGTCACGTGACCACAAGTATGGCGGCAAATTGGAAAAAAATACCATGAAGAGGCCAAGTGGGGTATGATGGCAAGATATAAAAAAAGTTATTTGAAAAAGTTGCTTGGAATTGCAGGATTCTTATATCTCGACTTGACAAAATTTGCGATTCTCATGGTTCATATCGAGAAGTGAGTACCGACTACAAAATGTCATTCTTATTCGACATCTAAAGATGTGTCGAGAAGTCAATTTTGTGAGGTTATGAGGTATTGTGTGTTCGAGATGAGAACTTTGAAATATAAATAATTTATTGAGTAAAAACCATAAATTATTGATTTTTATGCAATAAATTGGTGGGACGATGAAACATATCTTCTTTGGATGAATAACATCAAATGTTGATGAGAACGAAGTATCTCCCGGTATATTATCATATTGTCAAGTACAAAAATTAAACTCCTGTCAGATATCTGTCAAGTAACTTTGAAAGACTTCAAATTGAAATATGAGACAGTTCGCTGATCGCATAAAGATTTGAGAAAATTCATGAATACGACCACGGTGAGTAGGGTTGTCTGATCAAATAGATGGTGGGAGACAGAAAATTCATTTTTAATTATATTTATTAATTTACAGTAGAGACGTGGTCGTGAATTAGAAATATAAGTTCACATTTTCGAAATCTGTGAGAGAGATTTGTTTTGGCTTCTGGACAACGGTAAATACATGATTATAAAAGGAAATTGAAGCTGGCATATCTGACATATCATTTTGGTTGACATTTGAATGCCGAGCAAGGTTTAACCAAAAGAAGTTCTACTTGGTAAGATTGTTGCCATTTATTTTGACATTGGAATCAAGATTCTACTTTTATCGGAAAGGAGATCGTTCCAAAGAAATATCCTAATTAGTCGGGAAATATTTTAGTATTACGATAATAAGTGTTTTTGGACAATTGACTAAAAAGTCACTGTTTAGGTTAGATAATTAGCTATAGTTTAACTTTATTCGTGTTATCTGAGCAGCTCATTTCATCCATTCTTCTCTTCTCAAATTATTAATATAGTCCATTCCAAACTGACCGGCTGTACCACCGAATGTTGGGAGATACTTTTGGCATTTATAAATATCTATCATCAATGAACGATAATTACCACATTCTCTGTTCGGAAAAGTTCCCATATTTCGTTGGTATTGGTCGTAATTTTGTGAAACGTTTTGATTGTATTGTGAAGGAATAGGTTGCTGAAAGAAATAAGGAGCAATATTCGGATTTTGATGAGTGTTACCATTATTAAATTGAGGCTGTTGAGAAATCAAGGGTGGACCGAATGGAATAAAGCTCTGTGGCTGAACATGAAATGGAGGAATATTATTGATGCTCAAATGCGGATAATTAGATGATCTTGTATTATTAGGGAAAATATGATGTAAACCATCACCACTAGATATTTCTCCCGAATGATTTTCATTTCGAGTAATATTAACATTTCTTCAGGGAATTGCACCTGTTCCCCTAGAATTATTAGTTTGAACAGTCTCATTTCTCAAATTCAAAGATTATGTATGCTCTGTTATGTCAGGTGACCTAGTCTGACTGACATTTAACTGAGATATAGAAGGCTCACTTGTTGTTTGAACTGTATATTGCATACCTGACCTCGTACACATGATACCTAGTTGATTATAGTTTAAGTGAAGTAAATATTAAAAATTTGAGTTATTCTTCGACCTATAAGTTGGGCGCCAGTGAAATGACTCTAGTCTAGTGATAATAATATGAAGAGTGGGTTATAAATAACTCAATATAAATATCAACAATTTGATTATAATTCGGAATAATTCTTATAGTGGTTCCAACAATCTTTGAGCGAACCAAGAACCTTACAATTTAGTTCGATAATAACAAAAGTAGAAGGAAGAGAAGAATTGAAGAAATGAGATGCGCAGATAACACGGAGAAAGTTAAACTATAGCTAATTATCTAACCTAAACAGTGACTTTTTAGTCAATTGTCCAAAAACACTTATTATCGTAATACTAAAATATTTCCCGACCAATTAGGATAATTCTTTAGAACGATCTCCTTTCCGATAAAAGTAGAATCTTGATTCCAATGTCAAAATAAATGGAAACAATCTTACCAAGTATAACTTCGTTTGGTCAAACTTTGCTCCGCATTCCAATGTCAACCAAAATGATATGTCAGATATGCTTCAATTTCCTTTTATAATCATGTATTTTCCGTTGTCCAGAAGACAAAACAAATCTCTCTCACAGATTTCGAAAATGTTAACTTATATTTCTAATTCACGACCACGTCTCTACTGTAAATTAATAAATATAATTAAAAATGAATTTTCTGTTTCCCACCATCTATTTGATCAGACAACCCTACTCACCGTGGTCGTATTCATGAATTTTCTCAAATCTTTATGCGATCAGCGAACTGTCTCATCGATCGATTTGAATATTTCAATTTGAAGTCTTTCAAAATTACTTGACAGATATCTGACAGGTGTTTAATTTTTGTACTTGACAATATGCCAAAGAAATAATATACCGGGAGATACTTCGTTCTCATCAACATTTGATGTTATACATCCAAAGAAGATATGTTTCAAGTTTTTGATTTGCAAAAATGCCATCATTTCGATCGAAAGAACATATACAAATGTTAATTAAATATTTGGAGAATCTTCAAAATTATGTCACTGCCGCTTTTCTTCCGCAAATGCGAATGGCAAAAATAAGTTATTCTGGTAAATGCTTTCTACATAGAACACGTTTTATTAGAACCCAAACATTGGGAAAATAGGCCATCATAGATATTTTGTGTATTAATTCCTCTCTCTTTGGAGGTTAAAGATGACGTGGTTTCATCATTCTCGTTTCTGACTTCCATCCTCTCAATATGCCAAGCTGTAGATAAAAATAAGAGGCTCCTTTCACACAAAATAAAAGACGCAAATGCCTATACTAATTTTTATAAGATAGTTCGTTAAACCCCGGTTTACGCTCCAGCAAAATCTCTTTGTGGAATTTTTTAGACAAGAAATAGTGAAAAAAATTACAACTATTTAGTTTTTTTTTGAAATTATCTCAAAAAGTATTGAAGAAATCGTATTACAGTCAATAGAACTTTTGTAGAGAATTATAAATCCTATATAATCAGATCGGTGCATTTTTCACAGAAAAAATTCAGGAAAACCTCGAAAGACAGATTATTATTCAAAAATTCATAATTTTTATAAATCTGAAGCTGGACAAACAGTATTTCGGAAACTGATAGAAGTGTAGTTTTTGCACAATCGCGTTATGTAAAATTTAAGGGTACATCTTGCAGGATGCGCCGATTTGAGGAAAATCGTCGAATTCAAATTCTGTTAACGGCATCTTGAAGTAGGGATCAATATCTACAATTTGTATATTTTGGATTTTCACCTGAGAGGTGGTAAATGTATTGAAAATGTCACTGAAAGTTACTCTATATGCTTCAATGTGCACCCGAAGTGGCCCGAACTCAACTCGAGTTCACTTCAGTGCGACTTCGGGTGACTTTGGACGCACATTAAAGCGTTTTATCAACTTTCAGTGACATTTTCAACACTTTTCCCACCTTTCAGGTGAAAATACCGAATGAAAAATTGTAGATATTGATGTCTACTTCTAGATGCTGTTCACAAAATTTGAATACGATGATTTCCCTAATCGGCGCATCTTGCAAGATGTGCCCTTTAATTTTTTAGCGCGATTTTGCAAAAACTACTACACATCGGACAAAAAACATTTTGCTCACAGTTAAACCACACATTATCTATCATCTATCAGTTTCCGCAATATTGTTTGTCCAGCTTCGGATTTATAAAAATTATAAATTTTTGAGAAAAGGTTCTATTGCCCTTCGATGTGGGCGGCGTCTTTGAATTGACTTTCGAACCAAAGCTCATCTCCTTGTAGAACAATTGCATCGACTCATAGAACTCGTGGTGCTCAGTCCAGGACTGTTCAACATTTCGACTCCTTCCCACGTTGAGTCCACTTCTTATGTTGAGTTAATCTTACGCATAATGGCCTCTTTGTTTCTCCGATGTAAGAATTTTCACATTTGAGTGGGACCTCATAAATATAGTTCTTGCTGAATTCCGTTCCATTATCCGGTGTTGTCTTCGTGAGAATGCTTCGTGAAGTACTCGTAGAGCAGTTCTTGATGTTGTATCTCCTGATATTTTCGGAGACACTCCTGATGTATGGAAGATAGATTACTGGTCTTTGTTGTCGATCTGCGGCAGTCTTGGTTGTTTCAGAACTTCTTCTAGTAGTTTCTTAGAGTATTCATTTCGGCGGAGGCCCTCTCTGATCTGTTTATTGCCTCGTCTCCCCCCATTAACATGATGGACGTCCAAAATGAAAGCAATGTGAAAGTGAAGAAGCGAACACACTGTTCATACCCATTCGTATATTGGCATATTGGTAGTTTGCATGAAACTCCTGAGCTCACCTATTGCTCCTGCTCTCCTGTTGATGGAATGAGCGTCAAGACATGCCGCTATTGCCGTGCCTATAAAGCAGGAGTTAACATTTTAGAACGGGTGATCATTCAATAATATTCCTTGGTTGGGAGTTGATTATTCAAATTATACCGAAAACATTTTGACATTTTGCTTCATCATCAAGAATGAGTGGGGTAATTGGTTCAATGTTAAAATTATACGTCTTCCGTTCTTCTTATTTTAATTTTATTCATTTATTACACCGAGAGATGATACCCTTTTACATTTTATGGATAAAAAAGGTGTCAAGCCCTTGCCTTCTGTGGCTCAGAGAACTCAAATTCATTACTGATAGCATGTTGGTATAAGAGCGAGGAATGTTCAGCCTAAATGAACACTTTCTCTATGTGGACTTCGGCATAAGGACTCCACATAATCGAAGCATATTCAAGATGAAATCCAACCGATGAAATCAATGAGAACAAAATCTCTAAAATGTCTCATTATGAGCTTGAGTGCTCTATTATCAATGTGCGAAGCAAATGAGATATTAAATTGGAAGATGACTTCAAGATCTCTGATCGAGGAAACTTTCTCAATGACAGTGTTATCAAAAACATATTTGAAGGTTACCTCTTACACTGTGCGATGATAACTTTATATTTCATAAGATTTATGCTCATTCTATTCACCAAACAACCATGTGAAAAACATTCAAGCTTGCTAGGAGTATGACATTGGCATACATCGGCATACATGAGGAATTTACAGTCACATATTTCTTCGTCAATGTCATCAATAAAAATACTGAACAGTTAGGCACACCTGAAGTAGCAGTATATTCATCGGAAATGCATCCGTTCAAACTGACACATATGAGGCGATCTGATGAATACATTCTTAACCAGTCCAGAAGAGAACCACGAATGCCAATATACGATAACTTCTGAGTAAGAATAGCATGATCGACTTTATCGAAAGCCTTAGATAGATCTGAATAAATAGAATCAACCTGTAAACCTTCCCCAAAGCCGATACAATGAAGTTGGTATAGATCATGAGGTTAATGCATGTCGATCGGACGATCTTGAAACCCATGTTGACCAACACTTATTTCGTTTGCCAAAGTCGAACTGAAGCATCTGTTAACCAAGCACTCAAACTCCCTGGGAATGGCAGAGAGAATAGTAATAGGTGTATAATTTTCAATAAGAGCAGGATTTGAGAAGAGGTTTGACAAATGACTTTTTCCAATAGAAAGGAAACTCCCATCTATCGAAGAATTATTAAACATTAACCATAGTACTAAGTGAAAAAGCACATTTCTTCTAGACTACAAGCCCTTATAACAATTTGGGGAGGTCATTTGACCCAGGATGAAACATATTCAGAACGATGCTGCTATATGAAAAAATAACCTTACGCACTATGCCGTCAATTCTTGGTGGTGCAAATGACTGTAATGATAATAATAATAATTTTTCATCTGAAGATGTACTCTTCCGACAAAATATTCTTGTACGGCATTCCTCACGTTGGTAGATTATGAGATAATAATCTTCTAGAACCTACTGCCGTACAAAAATAATGGGACCGGAATCCAGGATATTTTTTTTTATTTTCTGAAATTGAAAATTTTTTCTGGCTTCAGGTCCCATTATTTTTGTACGGGAGTAGGTTCTAGGAGATTATTATTTCATAATATACCAACGTGAGGAACGCAGTACATGATTATTTTGTCGGAAAAGCTCATCTTCAGATGAAAAATAATAATAATTATTATTACAGTCATTTGCACCACCCAGAATTGACGGCATAGTGCCTAAAGTTATTTTTTCATATAACAGCATCGTTCTGAATATGTTTCATCCTGGGTCAAATAACCCCCCCAAATTGTTATATGGGCTTGTAGTCTATTCAGGAACACCTTAGGAATGAGATCAGGGCCAGGTGCATTACCGACATCCAGTGAACACAGACATTCCATCACTTCTGTTGTACCAACGGAGATGATGTGTGAATTGATTATCTGATTTTTTGACGATATAAGATCAAAATTATCAAAACTTGAACTTTCAGTTTCATTTTTAGATGACAAATAATTAGCTAAGGATCCACCGATGCTCATTTATTCGAATTATTATATTTCATTGTATTATCACAGTTTCTCCTTTAAAATTTCCAAATTTCCAAAATGGTTCAGTACTGACACACAGTCATCAGCACTCAACGTAAAGAAGTGTACTTAAGTCAAAGAAATTATTAATAATAATGTTCAAACTGGTATAGTTAGCTCTATTAAAATCAAATATAACTTGGTGAATGTCCAAATTATCAGATGTTGTTAGGTCAATTTTCAATGCAGGGTGATAGTTACCGCTAGATAAAAGTCACCCAACCACATTGCTGAATTCTAGACTTCTAAACTTATTTATGCTTTCGTTTCATTAATTGTGAAAGCACTCTTCGTTTCCACTAAATAATTAACTATATCGGGATACAATATTTTGGGAAAAAGTGAAATATATGTTGATAATTCTTCAGTTTCCAGAAGATATGGATCAATGCCTATCAATGATTGCTTATATTTATACCGTTGTTGATGAACATCACCGAAACTTGAATAATGTGTTGTAAAGTGCATTCTTCTTAAATTTCAACTAAACATGTTAGGGGACGACCCTGTTCGGTGACGAGAGACAAGCTGAGTAGGCACTCATCTTGTTATGATCAGGAGGACTGAAGATCAATCATGCACTATTCATCTAGAGTTTGTTGGAATAACGTCTAAGAGTTGTATACATTACCGAATATATTAAAGATATTGTGAATTAGTGGGTGTATCAATGTTAAAAGCCCGTTCACCTCACATCAGAAATGGTTGAGTACCTGCGTTGCAAGTTCTTCAAGTTCGGACTCGGATCAGAGAAGTAGAAAACAAAAATCAAAACTGAAGTAAAAAAAACCAAACGTAGTAATTCTGAGACAGGGGTAAGTCAGTTTCCAGTTACCTCGCATTCCGAGAAAACTATGATTATATACAGTGCGATTCCTGATTTCAATCCATTATCTGACAATGTCAATTGCTGGATTGATATAATTGAACATCATGCTGACTCATTTAAATGGCCGGACTATCAGATTATTTATCAAGCAGTAAATAAGCTACGGGGTACTGCTAAAATTTGGTATGATAGTTTATCAACAAACGATAACGAATGGCTCAGTAATTCTTGGATACAATGGAAGTTGCTGAATACTTTCCATTTCAGACAAGATATGTATAGCCCTTATGGACGTTGCAAATCACAAATCTTTAGACAGTTGTTTTTTATATGATTTTTTTTCAAAATTTGGCTAAGATCGATAAACTAAAGTTGAATTATTCGAATGATGATGAAATTTCTCTAGTTTTGGGTGCTATAGGTGATGATAAAATCACTTCGTCATTGAAGATTTGAACACTTTAGGTTCTTATCTGAGAAATATTGAATTCAACTCAAAATGTTGATAAGTTTCATAAATACCCCACTGATTTTCGCCATAATAAATCTTTTGGCAATAAATATTCCCATCATAAGGATACTTCCGACAAATAAATTTGTACCTTATGGACAACAAAACAATGTTCCAAGTAAAAACATTGTTCCAAGTATTACTCTAAGCAACAATACAATAGTAGATGTGGTAAATTTTTTAAAATTTGTAATAAATGTATTATGAAAGGCCATCAGCAAAGTTTGCAAATTTTTCGAAAAGTCAGAGTCAACATATATCAAAGGTTGAGAATGTAAATATGATAATGAACAAGTTTTTATAAATCTTTAAATGCTTTCTTTGATTTGGGAAGCGACTGTTCTTTGGTAGAAAAACATTTAGCAGTTACAGAAAAAAGTGCATATATCGGGATTCAACGGTAATGTGGTGGTGGTTAATAAATTTGTAAAAACAGAAGTAACAATGGAAGGCTGTACATTAGATGTTACATTGTATATCGTAGAAAGAGTTCTTAATTTTACCTAAAGATCGAAAATATCTTATCGCATTGGAAGCGAACTAACATTCAAATATTCGGAACATGTAGAACTTTTTCAGTACACAGTTAACCAGGGTGACTTGGACGAAGAAAATAAAATAAAATTATACAATATCTTACAAAAATTTTATTGTTGTTTGTTTTCTTCTTTAAAAAAATTGGGTAAGGCACATTCCGTGATAATGAAAATAGAGACAACGATCACAAAACCTGTTTCATTTCGACCTTATAGGTTCTCACAGCCTGACAAAGACATTATGAAGAAGAAAGTAGACGAGTTGCTTTCTGCGAACATAATCAAAAAGAGTAGTTCAGCATATGCTAGCCCGGCATTATTAGTAAACAAAAAAGGTGGTGAAAAGAGACTTGTGGTCGATTATAGGGCTTTGAATAAAATGACTGAGAAAATCAGGTTTTCATTACCTGTTATAGAGAATCTTATTGATTCTCTTGAGGGCTATAAATATTTCTCTACTATGGACCTAGCTTCCGGCTACCACCACACACCTACCGTTGCGTCTTGACCACACGCACAAGACGATATTTGTCACTCCGAAGGGCCAGTGTGAATATCTGGGAGTCCTATTAGAATTATGCTACGCACCAGCAGAATTTCAAATTTTTGAACCTCTCAGAACTGTAGGAATAACCCCTTATTTGAATGATATATTTATACAATTGCATACCATAAGCGAAGTTATAGAAAAATTGCAGGATGTTTTCAATGTTATCAAACAACATGGCTCAATTGTGAAATAATCGAAATCTTGTCTTTTCAAACAAAAATTACCTACCTAGGTTATATCATTTCGAATAATTATGTTTCCATAAGTGATGAGAAAACTGAAGCTGTCAAGAAATTCCCTATCCCAAAAACTAGTCACCAGGTTAGACAGTTTCTTCGACTTACGAGTTACTTTAGAAAGTTTATAAAAAGTTAAGAGTTCAAAACGAGGTAGAAGAATTTTTAGACTCACGGATAAAGGCAAACGCTGGTGATTCCCAAGAAATGCAGATGAAAGATCGTTAAACCCAACTATGACAACATTGGTCATTTCGCCCTCGTGAAAACAGTAAAGAATCAAACTACGTTACTGGTTTCCAAAAATGAAACATTTTGTTAGAAAATACATAAAATGAATTGCGTTTACTATATAAATGCTGGAGGCAACAAACCTAGTTAGCTACACTCCATTCCAAAATACGCTAAGCCGTTTCACACTCTTCATATCGATCATGTAGGTCTGTTTGTATTAAGTACAGAAAGTAGTCTAGTCAATTTTGTTATTATAGATGCGTGTACAATAATTTATCTTTCCCAGAGCTGTCTCTGATACTGGAACAATCAATGTTACAAAAGAAGTATCCAGTATTTTTTATAATATTTGGTAATCCGGAAAGAATATAGTTGCTGATAGCAACTGGATAGATAGCTAATAGTTCTCTCTTGGATGCTTTGGCAACCATGGGAGCCAATACATCAACCGATAGCTGGGACTCAAACTTGGAAGCCATCCAACAAGGGGTCAATAGCACAAAACATAAAAAATTGGGGCTACCCCCGCGGAGCTTATGTCGGGCATAAATAATTGAAGTCAGGCTGACCGATACGTGAATGACGAGTGCGACGATTCTTTGGACGTCACTTGTTTGCGAAGAAAAGCGAAACAAAACTTGTAAGCAAATGAGATAAAACAGAAGAGATCTTTCGACGCAGGTAGAAAACCAGCTGCGCAGTTTTTGGTAGGAGATTTGGTGCTGACTAGAATATTCAGTGTACCTTCTAATAATAAACAAAGTAATAAGCTAGTAGAGAAGTTCAAGGGGATATTCCAAATAATAGAGGTCCTCCCAAACGATCGGTATCGAGTGGAGGAGGATATTCACGCAACTAGATGTAAGAAAAATACTGTTTACCAGGGGGTATATTGTGTAGAAGATATTAAGCCATTTGTCCTTCGCACATAGAGTAAGGTAAAGTATGGCGAGCAAAGTATAGATCAGCTATAATCATAAAGGTTTATAGCGCCCAGCTTTAAGTATAAAGGCTTATAGCGCCCAACCATAAGTATAAATGCTTATGTAGCCCAGCTTTAAGTATAAAGGCTTATAGCGCCCAGCCATAAGTATAAATGCTTATGTAGCCCAGCTTTAAGTATAAAGGCTTATGGCGCCCAGCCATAAGTATAAATGCTTATGTAGCCAGCTTTAAGTATAAAGGCTTATAGCGTCCAGCCATAAGTATAAATGCTTATGTAGCCCAGCTTTAAGTATAAAGGCTTATAGCGCCCAGCCATAAGTATGGATGCTTATGTAGCCCAGCTTTAAGTATAAAGGCTTATAGCGACCAGCCATAAGTATAAATGCTTATGTAGCCCAGCTTTAAGTATAAAGGCTTATAGCGCCCAGCCATAAGAGTAAATGCTTATGTAGCCCAGCTTTAAGTATAAAGGCTTATAGCGCCCAGCCATAAGTATAAATGCTTATGTAGCCCAGCTTCAAGTATAAAGACTTATAGCGCCCAGCCATAAGTATAAATGCTTATGTAGCCCAGCTTTACAGCAGAAACAGTAAAAACACGGTAGAAACGACCTCTTATAAATATTGCGGCAGTTTATACCAAGCAGTGATGTAGCAGATTTGAGATTTGGATGAAATCGACAGAAATCCTCTCATAACCAGACACCGATATATTCAAAGAGTTCGAGATGGTATTCGAGAATGAAAAAGGAGTTCTTGGCGAAACTGCTCCACTCTAGTCAAAACAAAATACACGACCAGAGTGGTGGAGACATCGTACATATTGGAGCCAATAATATCAAAAGGATAAATTGGCCATTAGTCAGAATACTCTAAACACATCCTGAAAGAGATGACCTACATCGAGTTGCTAAAATGAAGACAAAGAATGGGGAAATTTTACTTCCGTTCCCAGTTCCTATTGAAAATGGTGATCGATATGAATAAGAGACGAGAAGAGCAAGACACATTGAGAGAAGAAAGAAATAAACGAGAAAATGAAGTTATATCCAAGAGTGCAGATGAAGTACAAAGTGTACAAGTGGGACCTGCAATTGTGGCACCAATACGTCATGAATTTGAATTATTTCACCGCTAACGGTGGAACGATTGAGTATATTTCAGCATCACTCATGAAAATATCCATAAATGGACCAGACTCCTAGACTCCTCGTCTCCCGTTGACATAATATATTTCAATTTTTCCAAGGCGTTTGAGAAGGTTCCACGAATTAAGCTTCTTCACAAACTTGCACACTTCGGAATTAGAGGTCTCAACTGGATCGAAGCTTTTCTTTCTGACAGGGTTCTCAAAGTAAGGGTTGGCACCAGTCATTCTCGGGTGTTCCACAAGGTTTTCTTTTGGGACCTACTCTCATTTTGGTATATGTCTCAGATCTGCCCACTGTACTCCATTCAGACCACGCTTTTTTCGCAGACGACAGTAAATTCTTTGAAATTCCCCTGACTAGTCACGCTGATCTTCAGTCTGATATCATTTCGCTGCGAGGTGGTGTGAAACTTGGAATATACCTCTGAATGTCGACAAGTGTTCTGTGTTACACATCGGTTATAACAACCCATCATTCGATTATCTTTTGGGCAACATATCGATTCCCGAAGTAGATAACCATAGTGACCTGGGAGTTATCTTCAACAAAAAACTTACTGCTGCTAACCAAGTAACAGCCGTTGTTAAAAAAGCTAACACTCGTACTTATCTACTTAACAAAAGTTTCGTCCATCCTGATGAAAAACTCTTCAGTACACTCTATGAAACATATATTCGCCCCCACCTGGAATATGCTGTCCAAATCTGGTCCCCTCACTTGGTAAAAGACATCCAATTCCTTGAGAGGGTCCAACGCAACGCCACCAGGATGGTAAGAGGATTCAATCAACTCTCCTACGACAAACGACTATCCCAGCTCAATCTATCCTATCTGAGTACCACAGGCGATGCGATTTTAACCTACCGAATACTTCACGGCGACTTCTCTGTAGATCTCGCTAGCTTATTTCTACAAGATGATGGTAGGTTGCGAGAGGTTGAGAGACTAAACTAACAAGGAGGATTTAATAAGCTCTAGCCAATCAGAATCTTGTAGCATCAACGCGTCATAGTGACGTACTTGGATATGAGTACAGAGTCGAACTCGAACCTGCAACAAAAGTGTCAGCAGTAACTCTCATATACCAAGAGCTAGTCCGCACTGTCTATAGAGAACGGCGGCCATGAAACGTCCAACTACGTCACAAATATTCTTTCATCTCTTTCTACTAGTGTCCACATTGTCTTATGAGGATTCTCCTTGGGTTGCGTGGACATCCTTTGAAGTTGAGGCAGGAATCCTATCGAACAACTGTACGTCAAAAATACTTTTCCAACAGAATCTTCACGAAGTGGAAAACTTTACCTCCAGAGGTCGTGACAGCACCAAGTAGGAACAGTTTCAAGAACCGTTATGACCCCTTTCTACAAACAGCGATTTAGTTTATTAATTTTTATTTACCATTTTGATTTCTTTTTTTTTTCTATTATAAAAATTACATTTGTAAATCATAAATTCTTTATGTTGGGCACAATAGGCTATGCCTCTGCCCTTGTTGTATTTAAATAAATAAATAAAAATTAAATAGAACAGAGATAGATCGCCAACCTTTCTGCGGTGTTCGAAAGAAGAGAGCGAGCTCGTGAGCGAATAATCTCCGACTAGACTATTAAGTAGTTTTTTTTTGGGACAGAATATAAAAGTTTTAGTGTGTGTGTATAGGGACTGCACTCCATATATGGGAACAGTACTCCTGGACAGGGTGGATCTGATTATAATCAGTTGACGGGAAGTGAAATACCTCTTGGCACGAATCAGAAAACCAAATTTTTGTGAGGAATTATTAGCAACGGACCCCACATGGTTTTCCCATAAAAGGGTATTGCTGATGATAATTCAAGCATTGAAATAGAAGAATTCATTGGTATGGATATTCGTGACATAATCACTATGTGTTATGTTCAAGGGCTTATCCAAGATCTTTGGGGAGAAGGAGGATATTTTTTTAAATTTTGCCAAGAAGCCGCATGATGTAAAAAGTTGTAAATAATTTTGAGGTTTCAGGTCAATCTGCTGTGTGGTAATTTGGAAGTACTGAATTTATTTGTTTTCAAGTGCAGTTTCTCAAAAAATTATTCAGCTTATTCTAAGGATTACTGATATTTCCGTAGAATTATCGTTCAAGGGTGGCTTGGGGGGGATTAATTACTCCCATAATCCGCCCTTGCTTTCGTTTTTATCACCCTGTATGTTCGTAAATAAAAAATATCCGAGTGGAAAGATCGACTTCTAAATAAAAAAATTGTCAATCTCACTCCATTATCCATTATCCATTATCCATTTTCCAAATTAACTTTCTGTATTTCCTTGAATAAGTTAGCTTCGGGACTACTCGTTATGTCATCTCTACTATTTGCCCTCATATTCATGATTCAACATAAGTTCTGCTGAAAATAGTTATTAACGTTACACAGTGGCTGCGATAAGGGCCCCGCAGAGCCCGCCGTGCGGGGGGGGGGCCCAGCTCCACAAGGGGCCCCTTCGACCTCTTTGCTAAAACTTTCTAATTCTAATTGTTTGTCAACATTTTCTTTAATTTGCTGACAGCTGACAGAGAGGAAGCAAACTCCTTATAAATAATATAATGTGATAAATAAGAATATTGTATTGTATATGGAATTATGTCCCATTATGTCTGGTATTTCCAGATTTTATTGCCACATGTATAAATATCCTAACAAAATTTGGAGGGGGGGGGGGGCGAATCCTTATCGCTGCCACTGACGTTACAATGCCGATAAGTAGCAAATAAAGGATGAGGTTGAATATTGTAATCCGAGGCGCAGCCGAAGATTATAACAACCGAATCCCTTATTTGCGTATCGGCCGTGTGTCGTTCAAGACTCTTCGTAATCCCGCTGGAAGATTACATTTTGATTACGAGGAATGAACAAACCACATACCTCGTAATTCTACAGAAAAATCCCAACATCGTGTTGCCATGGAACAGCTTAACAATATCACAACAATATTATAAACAACGTCAGTTTTTTGTGTTCGCGAGTTCGCTTTATCAACGACCATGGATTGAAATTGATTTACTGCCGCACATAACTCAAGAGCGATATCAAAAAGAATTCTTAACGGCCGCCGGTCGTTAAAAAAAACTTAATGGACAGAGGCTGTTAACACTAACTTTTCAATACCGTTAAATCAAAATAGCAGTATGGGATTACAAAACGAAAATATGATTCAAGAATCAAACAATGGCTCAGTTCGACGTACTGCACCCACTTTTAATGTTCCTTTGTCTCCAGTTCCCGCGAAATTTTCGGCTCATCCGCCCGTACTGAGACTATTCCGCGGGAGAAAGTCCGGAGAATCGAGAGAGAGTCCGTCAGCGGAGAGTGAAAGTCCTGCGGGAGTGTAAAGTGAGCGGGGTGTGGGGAACGACGGGAGATTTCCTATCGATCCCGGCCCACTGTGTTCTTAGGCCCCATTCGCGGACACCGGCCAACGGCCACTTGCTTACGTATTCATATGCATGCGGGAAAAGGTGATTTTGAAGGAGTGCGTGTCAGTTTAGGGTCACCCGAAAAATTGCATGAATGCCAGGAATTGATGGGTTTATATCACGAGATGAGAAATGGGATGATGTGGGATTTGCTCGGATTTTTTTCGTGAGGCGAAGGGAACAAATATATTACTGTCTCGGTGTCGCGCATTATCGTCTGCGGATCTCACTTCTGATGATGGATTTTCGAATTTGAATTTTCGGGGTAGTTATTGAATGTCTTATATTCTGTATAACATTCAACATTTCGATTCGTCTTTTCGTCTGTGGGAAGTATACATGCTTTTTTGCATTAGGAATAATGACTGATAATATTAAAAACAGGCAAATCAAATATATTTCTTTGTCAAAGATTCAAACTTTGCGAACGAAGCAACTATCACAGATTAAGACCATAGAAGTAAGAAAAATGAAAGTCAAATCATACAGAGCAAATAATATGTTAGAGAGCCGCGGGTTCTGAGACGCGATGATCCACATACGTCTTCCGTTTGGTGAGGTGAAAGTCCATGTCTCAAAAAGCCCAAATGTCAAATATTTTTGTTATTGGGTAGGGCCCACTCCAGTACGAATGGAAAATGTGTATCGACTTTTTCTATATGTCTTCTGTTATGATAATTTTGTTTAGAAAGTGACTAGTAATCATCTGACACAGAGGAAGGCGATTTGGTTGAGTCGCACTATTCAAAACCTATTTAAAAAAATGTTTGCTCTCTAAAACCGATCATCGCAAAAATTGGACGTCTCCTATATTCCTGTGTTCCTCTACTTTGTTAAGGTCTTAGGGTTGGCAAAATACAAATATTGAAAAACTTGCGGTAGCGGCTAAGTTGTAAAATCGAAAACTGCACTTGAGTTCAATCTTAAGCTTCCAAATTTTCCATGGAGCTTCTACAGGGACCAGAAAACATAGTTTTCAAAGGGAAGACTCATTGGTTAACTATTCAACCTTTCCCACCAATTTGAACTTCCACTATTTTCACTGTTTATTCCTGGTAATGCTGGTTTCATTTGAAAATTTTTCTCATCTCAAATTACTGAAAGATTATTATTGTGAAAAAAAATCTAGTTTATATTTCTTCATTTAATGACATTCATTCATTTCCCTAAGTTCATTTATTTTTCTTCCTCGCTCAAATAGATTATATGAGTCGGTAGGGGCGAAAACAACCCTTATATAGGGGTTAAAATATATTCCTGTTATCATCAACTACTAGCTGAGGTGAGTTAATTAAAGTGAATTATCTATGAGAAAAATTTTCAAACGAAATTAGCGGAAATTCAAAGGGGTGGGAAGGGGTGAAAAGTTTGCCAAAAAGTCGTCCCATTGGAAATTAGGTCCTCTGGCACTACTGAAAAAGTCTTCCACTTGGATTTTTCCTCAACAAATTAAAGGAATACAAAATTAGGCATATAGGAGAGGTCGAATTTTAGCAATGATCGATTTTGGGGTACTAAATTTTCAAAAATAGGTTTTGAGTAGTGCGTCCAAACCAAATCGTCTTCCGCTTTGTCAGATGATTACTAGTCACTTTCTAAACAAAATAATAATAACGGAAGACATATAATCGTCGGAAAAGTCGATAGAAATTTTCCCTTCGTACTGGACTGAGCTCTGCCCGATTTCAAAATATTTGAAATTTAGTGCCTTTGGTGGAATGGACTTTCATCTCACCAAAAGGAAGACGTATAGCTTCTCATCGCGGTTCTAGACCCGCGGCTCTCTAACTAATATGGATTAAAACCTTAAAACTGGGTATTTATTCATTATTTCAACTACATTACATTTTCGAAATGTTTGTAGCACGTCAAAAAAATACAAGTGTATGAAAAATGGAGAAAAAAGTAGCAAATTATTAAAATAAATTCATAATAGTTATCAAGAAACAATTAAAATGAACTTTCCTAAATGATAGCACGTTAAAAATAATTGGTGAGTGTATTGTCTAATATCTATTTAAATTTTGGAAATGACTAAAATATTAATTGACAGGGTATAAACAATATCTTAAAAGATGAGGAATATTCAAAATGAAATTCAGAGAGATACTTGTGATCATCTGGCAAATGATTTTAAATATTGGAGTCTAACGTATAACGCATTTCTTTTGGATCAATTCAGACGGTAGCGATTTGTTCGAATATTATTTGCGGATCTGATATTGTGATCATGAACGTCAGATTGTTTAATTAACATATTTGCCTTCTTATGAATTTCTTATCAAAAGTCATATTTTTCCTCAAAATATTCATGAATATCTTAATAAGGTATCCAAAGTAGTTTTTTTATCAGCTTTCCTGAAAGAACGTATGCAGCTTTATTTTTTTATTATTGAGTTATTCATGAGTTTCTCACCAATGTTGATTTCGGTAGGGGTAAGGAAATTTGGCGTTATTAGTTTTGTTTTGTCTGTATAGATGATACTGATATTTATAAGACCCACAGTTTCCGATATACAAAGTCACGGTGATGTTAAAATTTTTTTCTCAACAAATAATAATAATAACTGACTTTATTCACCACAGCAATTATACGATAAATAATAATAATGATGTGGTGAAAGGGCGAAGTTCGGTTGAAGCTCCTAAGAGAAGCTTCAAGTCGCTCTTCCACTCAACCCTAAATAAAAATAAAGGCTTGCAAACTATTTTGAGTTAACTTCATGAATATACATCACACACAGCATATTTCTGAAACTCAAATATTATATGGAAAAGCCAATTAGTACAACTCTTACAGAAAAACAACCGGATGATATTTTCTTGCCTAAAGCTACAATGTGCGTGTAGAATTTAAAATTGAGGCCAACATTCATACCCACAATTTTTTTTTGTTAATGCAATCATCTTTACGATTTTCTTCAATGGTGCCTTTGAAGGAAATCACGTGAGCATTATTGAAGGCAATAGATAAGAAGTTAATATTACACCAGGCTTAATGAGTCGTAGATCTGCTTCAATTACAGTGTGTAGAGCACGCACAACTTTGTTGTGCCATGTGATAGTAGCATCCTCTGCGAAAAGTTCCTTCAGTGTTGATGGTTACTATAGATATACAGTGTGTACATAAAGTAAGGAATAAATTCATTATTTCTGAATGTAAAGATATTTCGGAAAAATCCTCGGACAGGTCGATTTTATTTTCCGATGGGCCAATTTTTGAACACCACCCAAAATATATTGGGTTATCCGCAATTGAGTAAAAATTACTTTGGTGATATTTTTAAATTGGACACCCAGTATATTTTTTCATATTTGGTTAGGAATCGTCATTACGAATCCAGTGATACCAAGTTTGATGGGATTATGTCAAACGGCTGCGGAGATATGGCCAAAAAACTTCCTCGTATGTCTAATGAGTATGACTGCGAGACTCCACACGATTCAGAAGGTTAAACTCTGTCGCACTCATTGGGTATATGGAGAAGTTTTTTGGCCATATCTCCGCAGCCGTTTGACATAATCCCATCGAATTTGGTATCACTGGATTTGTAATGACGATCCCTAACCAAATATGAAAAAATATACTGGGTGTCCAATTTAAAAATATCACCAAAGTCATTTTTACTCAATTGCGGATAACCCTATATATTTTGGGTGGGGTTCAAAAATTGGCCCATCGGTAAAGAAAATCGACCTGTCCGAGGATTTTTCCGAAATATCTTTACATTCAGAAATAATGAATTTATTCCTTACTTTATGTACATACTGTAAAGATAGATGGCAAAGGCTCTGGGACCATATCGAAAATGAAGAACAATGGACTAAACCTTTGATTCCAAGTCTGGGAGAATGGATTGCGTGTGAGCATAAACGGGTAGACTACTTCATGTCACAAGTACTGATAGGACACAGGTGCTTCAGGATTTATGTCAAGAGAATTGGCAAAGCAGAAACTGTCCTATGTCTATACTGCGGAAAAACTGATACAGTGGAATACACTGTATTTATATGCGATTCATGGATAGAAGAAAGGCACCTACTACACTTGGACTTAGGTATTCATTTTACCGTGGATAACTTGATGGCAACCTTGATAGCAGACGACAGAAAATGGAACAAAATAAACTTTTTTTAAGGTCAATAATAATACAGAAAGAAGTAGAGGAAAGGCAAATAGCATAATTAAGATATGACAGCCCACTCTCCAACTAAAACAACTCCAACAAAAAACTATAACACGCAATACAAAAATGGTGGACATAATATAACCTCAATAATGACACACATTTTTCTTGACCAATGGACAAACACGCAGACGGGCATTCTAAAATGAATTATTGATAGCACCTTTGTCAATATACTTAATTATTAGACCATCGTTATGTTTCAAAAAATTCTTTTAGGTTATACAAACTTTTTCAAAACTTTCGTATTTTTTTCTGAAAATATTAAAAGTTGCAGCAGATCTCTTGTCTAACGTCAGTTTATTATAAATTAAGCTTCTAGCACAACGAGGTGATTTTTTGAATATTTTGGTGTTAGAATTAAGGATGTGGATTAGTGGATTTCTTGTGCTCTCCTTGTCTGATACCTATGCACATCCTGATTGAGCTACAATTTATTTTTATTTTTGTGAATGAGCACGAAATTTTGGAAATATATATTTCGGTCAAAGTACTCTCTGTTTCTTAAAAGTTTATCTACAAGATTCTCTGTATTACAAATTATATATCATTCTTATGATTCTTTTCAGTAGTACACAAATTCTGTCAATTCCGATGGTCGTCCCATATCATTGATGTATATCAAAAACAATAAACCTCTGATAGAAGTCCATTTCAGCCCAAAGTGTAGTGATATAGACGGATCGGGAAGTATCACAACTTTAATTATAAATAATTTTCAAAATGAGGGTACCATGTTTCGTGTTGTAGATTTTTTAGAATCTTGATTTTGTGTGATATTTATATATTCATTGAATACTCTGTGTTGTAAAAATAGTTGAATTTGTTATAGTTTTTCTATGTTTTGTTTTTACTGGGATGTCAATATATGATTATTAAAGTCAAGTGGAGAAAATTAAATTTTGATAATTTATAAAAAAAAACTACCGAAATATAAGTTTTTTACATGGTCCATCGAGCATAAGCAGAACCAATAGTGGTTATTGTTAAAGTCCCAATCGAAAAATGTCTGAAGGAAACTTAATAAGGTCCCAAAGAATCAACGCAGGAATGCGAAGTAGATGCGACGAAAATTATATTTGGCCGTCTCAGTTGAAACAGTCTACCCAAGAACCAACCACTACATGAATCCAGAAATGATGTCGAGAAGCCAGATTTACCAGATTACAGTTTCCAAGGACCTGTCACCGTTGTCACCGTTGAAGAGGTTCGGTGGAAGTCAAATCAATAGTATACTATGATACAAGTATATACGTGAGACTTAAAAGCACGCTCAATGAGTTTAAGGGCACCACGCGATATAGAAGATGCGTATGTAACAGTCTCATCTACAGTTGTTATTTTGCAACGAACAAATTATTATTTTTTCACTTGAAGATAATGGTCCCTTGACTGTTTTGATGGTCTTTATTCAGCAATCATAGTACTTGTGTCTTATTTTATATACACAAGCTAAACACCGAAGCGCACACAAATAATTTCCTGAAAGAACTCTGTACCAGCGATACCGAGTACATACTATTACAATTTTTGCTTGTAACCAACTTTGATACCCTTCTATCAGTATCTACAGTTATGAAAAGTGCTGGTCTTTGAAAGATTAACAGCCGTATGCATAGTCATTCGCCAGCGACTCGCCAGAGTTTTGCCATTCGCTACACAAGGATTATAATGCACAGTCGAGCTCCAAAAATGTGACAACTACGCGATAAGTCACATTTTGGCGAAACTCTGGCGATGTACCACTTTTTTGGAGCTCGACCGTGCATTATAGTTCTTGTGTAGCGAGCGGCGAAACTCCGGCGAGTCGCTGGAATTGACTATGCATACGGCTGTAAGGGTTTCGTACTTATACCTACCCGGTCCGAGAAATTACGGTACGTCTATAAAATTGATGTCTAAGCGGTTTACTGCTTTCATTTTACGAACTGTAACATTGTCTGTTTTGAAGAAATTTTCTGAAAACTTTCTTTAAAAATGTTATAAGGAAATAGGTCTATAATTGTTGACTACATTTTCGTTTCATTTACTGTAGGCTGGGGTTCAACAGAGAATTTGAAAGCCAAATACGAAGGGATCAACATTTAATTAATTCGAAAGGTTCCACCATGAATTGCGAGATGGAATTCCGTGCCCCAGTTTCGAGTATTTCTAAGGTAGCACAATGATTTAAGATTCTCATAAAACGAAATTCTGACACTGCATTATGATGACACTTCGTTCGTTTTTCCACTACAATATTTCAGAATAATATGCTGATAAACCATTAAATTAAAAATTGGCGAGCCATATTATATGACTCCAATATATCCAAAACGAACGATACACTATACAGGGCTTTTCTTTATGATAGATAGATTTGTTTATTAATCCTTAGAGATCATTAACATGAGATAGGATGGGTCAATATAAATATAGATATAAATATGAATACAAATATACATAAATAAATGAATTATACAATAGGGCAGATGTCGAACAGGACATGGGGGATAAACAAAGCCATTTCCCATAAGACTCTGTGTATCTTTTTTCTTAATTTTCTGGAAAACGAGGCATTTAAAGACATTTTTACCGATAGTATTGTGATTATTTTTACATTGTGAATACTGTGAAGTGAGTGCATAAGCCTGTAGAGGTGTTATTAACAGCAAATTTTTAGTTAAAAGATACGTTGTCACATGATTCACAGTTCATAATAGGTTTCTTTTTTAGGTTTTATTAGGAAAACCATGAAGTTTTGTGCTGTTGTGGGTTGTAGTAACCGATCAAATCGAAATAAAGATGTAACATTTTTCCCATTTACTTCAATACGATGTGAAGAGAGGCAGATATTAGCTGCTGTATTATCAAAAAACTTCATGATATTGGAAGATACAAACTCCAAATCATAGATTACCAAGCTCTTTTTCCTTAGGCACCAAGTTATGGTATTACTGCAACACACCAGATGAAAGAACAAAGATGATCAACTTACAAAATGCATCTTGCAAAATTCAATGGTTCCATCGGAGGTGCATCGAAATCAAGAGGTTACCAAAGGGAAAATGGTTTTGCAAAACTTGCCCCAGAAAATTATGAGATGAAAATATTTTGTTTATTGATTCTTAACATTGAGTAACATCATATATCTATGGAATATATATTACAAACATTTCAAAACCTAATAACATGTACAGTGGAAAATATACAGTGCAGCTTTTTTAGTCCCCCCCCCCCCTGTTAACTTTTGAACGGTTCGACAAACATGAAAAAAAACTGTTTGGAGGGTTTCACTAATACTACTTTTTGAAATAGAAAATATGGTGATTGCTCCACAGGGGGCGCGGGGGAGCACATCAACTCAAAATTTTTAAATGGCATAGGTCGAGTGTCACATCGTTGAAAAGAGAATTCAACTCTCTTTACAACCATCTAAATATTTTTGAATTTAGTTCAGGAATTTTTCCCAATTTCGATTTTTATGCCTATCGAAATTTTCTAGTTGGTGTGCCTCCAGCGCCATCTGTAGTGTAATTGCAATATTTCTTCTCTCAAAAAGTAGTATCAATAATACCCTTCGCAATGTTTTTGGTTTCATTATTCCACAACAAACCGTTCAAATTCATCAAGGTATGACTAGTTTTCAGATCCGCATTTATATTTGAAATTTCGAATTTAAATTGCAAAAAAAATATTAACAAAATTCAAAAAAAATAGATGGTTGTAAAGAGAATCGAATTCTCTTTTCAACGATGTGACACTCGGCCCCCCACGCCATTTAAAAATTTTGAATTGATGTGCCCCCCCGCGCCCCCTGTCGAGCAATCACCATATTTTTTTGTTCAAAAAGTAGTATCAGTGAAATCCTCCAAACGGTTTTGTATTCATTTTTGTACGTCAAACCGTTCAAAAGTTAACAGGGGGGGACTAAAAAAAGCCGCACTGTATATCTAGTACTACCAAATGTTATTTTCTAAAAAAATATAAATTTCAACAAACACACACACACATATATGTATTTCTATATTTGGAAAAAGTAAATAAAATACATGATTAAAAGTACAATAATATTTTATGAGTTGCCTTATTTCTTCTCTTTCCAGACTGGTGAAAAAGTTGACATTACTACAGTTTCTTAAACTAGTATTTCAAATGAACAGATTGATCACAGAAGTTCAGGTACATTTAAAACAAGATCGAAAATTCTAAATATAAATTGTACATATACATATTGTTATACAAATAATAATTGACTTTTATTCGTCTACAATTTCCAGTCTGTCATTCAGTCAATGCATGAAGACAAAATATATGTATAATTAAAATGAAGTACCCAATGTGCATTTGTAGTAAAAAATAGACAAATGATAGATATTGTGAAAATCCTTACCAGAAAGTGACCCCTTCAATTTCTAAGCTTCCTCACAGTTGCAATGTGTCTTGTTTGTTCCAATTCTTATGGTTCCAGCTGTTTTTCAGATTTCAAAAACTCAGGTGTTTTGACCATGGCACAATGCAGACCAACCATATCACCTCATAAGAAAACACAATTAGCCAACACAAAATCTCCCGGTAATAAATTACTCAGAATAAAAAGAAAGCTGATGTACAACAATGTCTGATGCAGATGGGTGCCACTTCTGTTACCTTTTTATTTCCTGTCCATCAATCTTTTATACCTTGTTGATCGCACCTCCTCAGATACTGCAAGATTTGTTTTGTACCCAATATTTATAGAAGGGACGTAGTCTGGATGTTCGGAACCATCAGACAGTTGACCTGTAAGAATATTCATCTACACGTAGTTCATAAGCTTTTGTCATTGTATTACCTGTAATGAAATGTGTAGAACACACAAAATAATTATTTGCTTTGTTTTCTGTAAAACCATCCCTATGAAGAGCTGCAATCCAACTTGCCGCCCGTCTCTCTTTCCTTGCAACTACTATCTGCCTCCCTTTAGACTGAATTGAAGAAAATCGATAAAATGTTACGTCTTGATTTCGATGATCGGTTTCTATGAACCACAACAGCACAAAACTTCATGGTTTTCCTAATTAAACCCAAAAAAGAAACCTAATATGATATGTGAATCGTGTGACAACGTATCTTCAAACTAAAAATTTCCTGTTAATAACACCTCCACAGACTATACACTTACTTCACAGTATTGACAATGAACCAATAATCACAATGTTATCGATAAAAATGTCTTTAAATGCCGAGTTTTCCAGAAAATTAAGTAAAAAGATACACAGAATCTTATGGGAAATGGCTTTGTTTGTCCCCCCATGTACTTGTTTGACAACTAACAAGTGACAACTGCATCTACCCTATTGGGACATACACAATATGAGACAATATCTAAGACATAAAAACATGAAAACAGTGGCAATTAAAATTGCAAAGAGGTGTATAAATAAAAATTACACATAAGTATATAATATAAAAATTACAAAAAATTATATATATATATATATATATATATATATATATACAGTAGACATAAAAATGCAAAACCAAAGTAGAGGCGAAAATGTGTCAGCGTACTGATTCAATAGACTGAGTGAATTCATCTAGCTAGCGAATCAAACGAATTTTCTTGGAGACATTCTTTTGTCGCACTTTTGAATTTTCTTTCGCATGAGATATTCTTCATTTGTGGCGGCAGCATATTGAAGAAGAGAGATCCGGCGTATGCAGGAGACTTTTTGAAGTGCATTTTATTGGATTTATGGAAATGTATATAATTTTTTTCCTTGTTGGGTAATAGTGAACATCTTTCTTTTTCTTGAATTTGTAAAGGTTATGAAAGGTATGCGTCATTAATTTGTATAGGTAAATACAAGTGCATGTCATTATTTTATTACGTGCCAAAGTTTATCTGCATGACTCATTGTGACCGAGATCAAATATCAAGTGGATGAATCGATTTTGTATTACGGACACTCTAGAGAAGTCAGTGACACGTTCCCATACTACAATATTCGAGAGTATCGTTGAGTAAATGAGTGCGTATAGTAAATGTTTACCATATGTGCTCTATGAAAAGTTTTCTTTCAGTGTTCAGAATACATAATATAGTTTACCTAGTTTCTTGCAGATTGCATCAACTTGCAGATCAAAATCTAAATTACAGTCCACTATAGTTCCTAGGAACTTCGTAGAATTTATTGTTTGGGGTTTGGCATTTGCTCGTAGGGGTCGATAGAGTTGAAAGCCCTAGATAGGTCGAAGAATAAATCTACAACATATTTATTTTGATCAATATTTTCGTGTATGTGCTGTATTAGATCTATCGATGCTGTTTCAATTGATACATTTTGACGGAATCCGTGTTGACAAGGTGTAATTATTTTATTTTGATTCTGATAGTATATCAGGTGATTATATACGACAATAACCTTGAAAAAAAACAGCTAAGGAGACAAATAGATCTATAGTTCTCTATAAGTAATGGGTCCCCCTTTTTGAGGACTGGTACAGCTTTTTAAAATTTTAAATCTTCAGGTAATTGACCTGAAGTCACCGAGAGGTTGATAAGGTCAGAAATATAAGGGCTGAGTTCATCTACGCATTCTTTCAGTAGTAATGCAGGAATGCCATCTATTGAACACTTTTTTTTTCAGATTGATAATTATAGACGAATCCTGTTCCGGGGTCACAGGACTGAAGAATATTGAATGTGAATATTTCACTTCGACCTTTGTACATGAGTTTCGTGGTAGATGAAAGGAGTTTATTTTGTTCATAACCGAGTGTTAATTAGTCGTTTCTGATGGCAAACCAGACAAAGGATCATTTTGAAAATTCGATGTATGCATCAATTAACATGATCTAAACGCCTAGGTATTTTTTACAATGCAGCGAGGCCGCTTCTACTATAAGGTAGCGGTTACTTTGATTTTTCAAATGGAATACCCTGTCTATAATATCATTTTATGATTTTTCATCAATTTCCCAACAACTGCATGTACTATTTTCCCATACCTATCTGTTAACAGTTAGGAAATTAAGTTAGATTTTTTAAACAAACATATACTTCATTAAGCGCTGATAATCTTGAATTCTCCAGTACTAAGACGATCAAAATCGAAATGGAGTGAAGTGATACCTTAAGGAGCAAAATTTTCATCTGCCTCATACTGGGTGGTTCAAAAATTCATATACTTTGTTCACATGAAAAAATTAGTGAAGGGCAAGTTTTTGAAATGGAATACCCTATTATTTTTATACTTCATTCAATTTTGGAATAACTTTGTTCAGATAATCCTGATGTGGTTTCCTTGTATTCATCACTTATTTTTCAAATTTAACAGATTGCATTCGATGTTCCTTCATCGGTCACTCATAATTCAATGATTCTTCAAAAATGAATTCTATTGACGCTGACACACAAACTGAAAATATATTAATGAAGTAGTAAGTTAATTCTATTATCAGTGTATTTCAGAATATGTTCAAACACATCTCCACCTCTACTTGAACGAACAAGTAATCTGTTCAAAAGATTTTCATGTTTAGCGCTTTTGATTGATTCTGGAGTTAAACTATTGAAAGCAGTTGTTAATCTCGATTTAATATCTTCCATTGTTGGTACTGTGTTGGAGAAAACCACATTTTCAATTAAAGCCCTCGCAAAATAATGTAATGGGTTGTCATCTGGTGTTTTAGTAGGCCAATGAAAAGATACATTATTACCAATCCTTTTGTCTTCGAGCATTTCAGTTCAAGCATCACCTACTGAAAAATAATTATGGGGTAAGCACCATTTGGTGCCATACACGTTCTCTTCCTGGTCAAAATCAACTGAATTCCATTTCTCAGTGAATATTTATATTTTGTTGCATTCAAATTACCATCATAAAACTCGATATAACAAAATTAATAATTTTTTTATAGCACAAAATACATTAAATTGCCATCTTTCTTGAAAATCCCTTTTGCGAACGATATGGGGATTTTCTGACGCCCAATAATGACTGTTGTTTCTAATGAAGATTCGATTTATTGTAAACTCATCCTCATCTGTCCTCATGATATTGTCAAGGAAATGTTCATCCTCTTGAGTCTTGACAACTGATCATTCAGGAAATTCCATTCTACCAATCAGAATACGAAACGTGAAAATCAAAACGTAAAATGGTGGTTGTGTGGAGTTCACAAGTATTATCCTTTAAGTCCAATATACTGAACAACACTAATCCATTTACTTGTTCAATCAAAGTAGCTTTGTTCGGGGTTCACATATCAACCCAAATACGAATCGCACCGCTAGTAGTTTGCTTAAGGACTATTACCAAAGGTGAAACCCATGGTGTTGCTACTCCTGCTTTTTCAATTATGTCTTGGTCCTCTAATCTTGAGAATTCCTTTCCGAGTACTTCACGAAAATGAAAGAGCATGCATCTGTGTTTGATTGCCACTGGTACAAAGTTTTTAATAATATTTTTGTCTATGCTTTGAATTTTACCGGCACCAGATACGATGTATGGAAATATTTCTTTCACATATTCAAGATCAATGTTTTTGTCTGTGTTATATGCTACTTAAAGTAAGTTTAACTTTGTTGAAGTTTCATAGCTCACAGCTTCAACTTCAGGACTATTGATACTGCATATTCATTTGAATTTTCCTTCAACTTCCAACTTCTCATTCAAGCAATACGGAAATAATTTCTGTTACAGCTAACTAAGGAATGTTCTGAAGCAATAACAAGATTCACTGTGGTTCCAGGATCTATTGTGGAATTCAGTACGCATCGTTCAGTCTACTCATAGCTGTTGGTGAATTAACACTGAAATATAGAATGACTGTTCCTCTATGCTGCTGTCCCCCGTTTCATCTTCGTTATTGAAATTTGCTTTTCTTACCCTCTATCGCTTCTACTGATATTTGTCATTTGTTTGGTTTCTTCTTGATGTGGATGCTTCATTGTTGTGATGTATATTGCTGTTTGTTGTTGATGCATCCTCAAACCGCTTACTCCTGCACACCTTTGAGAAATCCCCTTATTTTTCACAGTTATGGCAAATAACTTTGATTGCTGGGCAAGCGCTTCGACCTTTTACATACCACTGATTCCTGCAGTTGTTGCCCATCTTTGATTCAGCTAGGCTTGTTTGAGGTTATATCATGGTGTTGATTCCTTGATTGGTTCTCATTGTAAGTTCTGTTTACATTCTCTTGGCTGGCTCCTTCCATTTGTTTGATTTGGCTTTCTGTTAACTCATAGACTTTGGTTGTGTTACCAAATTGTCTAGCGTCGGGTTATTTTTCAATGTATATAGACTATCCTAGATGAAGTCGTTTGCTGAATGATTTCTCTATTCTTACTTGCAATTTTTACACATCTTCAATAGTCTAGCACAGTACTCTTCTACGCTCTCGCCCACAAGTTGTTTTGCCTAAAGAAAATTGAATATTTCGAATTTTTCAATGAATTTTGGAACAAAATATGTCTGTCGTATTCTCCTAGATTTGTTGTTCGAGCTGCTGGTGGATCAGGCTGAGTATGAAAGATTTCAAATGTCTTCCCCTACACAGTGCAACAGCAGGGATTTTTCCTTTTGTGTTCTGCTAGTTCTGAGGGCCGCTATATAATTGTCGAAGTATTTCAACCATTTGTTGTATTCACAAGCTATATCTGAATAAGGAATAAAACTTCCTCTGGTTGGAATGACATTTCTCTGAAAGTTCTTGAAAAATTGCCGGATATTGCTTTGAATGTCTTGGCAGAGGCTATTAATACATCGTTAGCTAGAGGATCCTTTCCATCATATTTAAAAATAGCCACAATTATTCCAATACACAAAGGAGGAGACCATAACACTCCTGCTAATTTCAGACCAATTTCCTTGATACCGATCCTCTCAAAAATCATAGAAAAACTAGTGAAAAAAAGAGTAACTTCCTTCCTTAAGAAGTTTAATATACTAAGTTCACAACAGTTTGGATTTCAGGACTCAAAAAGCACCCAGGATGCCATCTTTGAATTCCTCGAAAACCTTTACCTCAACCTAAATGAAAGACAAGCAGCTGCGGCGGTGTTCTGTAATCTCTCCAAGGATTTTGATTGTGTGAGTCACGAAATACTGCTACAGAATTTTGAAGTCTATGGATTCAGATGTTCGGCACTTAATTGGTTCAAATCATACCTATCAGAACGTCGCCAAAGCGTGTTACTCAATAAGGTGGAATCCAAAGAATGTAAAATCAACTGTGGTGTGCCACAAGGCTCAGTTTTAGGACCTCTCCTATTTCTGTTATATGTCAATGATTTGGCCAAAGTGGATATCCAGGGAAAATTCACTATTTTTGCGGATGACACCACAATCCTCTGGCACAACAAAAACATTACTGATCTGCATGACCACATCAGTGTGGACCTAAACAAGGTAAAGAAGTGGTGTGATGCCAATCTCATTTCTTTCAATATAAGCAAAACGAACATTGTCTCATTCAAATGTGATATCAATGAAATCCCATTGGAGAATGGTACAATTACAAATGTTTCAGAGAACAAGTTTTTAGGGTTGCATATTGACGAAGAATTAAGATTTGAAAGCCATATATCTCAATTGTGCAAACGGCTGGCTTCAGGCTGCTATGCTGTACGAGTTGTCTCTAACGAGCTAGATATTGCTAATGCTAGAAAGGTTTACTATTCATTGGTTGAAGCTCATCTGAGATATGGTATTTGCTTTTGGAGAATGTGTTACAATACCTCTTTGATAGGGTCTTTATTTTGCAGAAAAGGGCTATAAGGTATTTATGCAAAGTCAATTATCGTGATTCGTGCCGTGCATTATTTTTGGAACAGAAAATTTTAACACTTTCATGTCTTCTCATACTAGAGACAGTATGTCTCATACACAAAAAGTATAAAGACAAAGTAAAATCCAACTCAATACATAAAACACGATTATCACTACATATCCCACTTCCAACGCCTATATCCTCCATAACACAAAATTCATTAATCTACAGAAGCAGAAAATTATTCAATCATCTTCCTAGCACCATAAAATAAATACAAAATGGTACTCGCTTCAGAAAAAAAGTAAAAAATCTCTTGGTTGTGAAAGCCTATTACGTTGGATAAATTCTATCAGGACCCATTTACCTGATCTCAAACTAGAAATGTATATATGTGTGTGTATATGTGTATATAATATATATGTGTGTGTGTATAAATAACAAAAGGTTACTAATTACATCTACAGTTATAATATATAGTTATCTAACCCCTTATCATAATGAATAACTGGGAACTCCTTAATAATTTTATTTTTTTGGTATATTTAGATATCATTATTATTCGTTGACGGATCGTTTTTATGAATATCCTCATAAACATATTTATTTATTTGTAATGTTCAATTGACTCAGCCTTTGCTGTAATTAAGTCCTCATCTAGTATTTTTGTTAGATTTGGCAACTTATTTTTATTCTTTTTTGTATTGTATATGTTCTTCAAATTACCTATTGTAGTGATATCAAGGTTATATTCTTAAGCTTTGTCAACGAGAATTGTATTTCTTCCGATATTAAAGCATATTTTGATTGATTGATTGATTGAATCGAAATTTCTGAGTATCGGACAATACTCGCCAAAATGTGATTTTGACTATGTCGGCTTATTATGGCATTTCTTATATTTATATTATAAAAATAAACTTGCTATTTAAAAAAAAAACGTTTTAATTTCACGTTGTTTGCCAAACAAAACTGTGAAATTCTTCAACAGTCGCCTGCTCTAAAAATTATCACAACACCTGACAAGTGACATAGTTGCGGAAAATTCAAACCATGAACACTACAAAATTTATCATCCATTTCAAACAACTGGTGTCATTTTCAAGAAAATATTCTTCTTACGAAAAATGTCCACATTCCACTGCACATTTCTAGAATTCAGACAGCATGGATATCTATCCCTTGTCTTTCGCTTGTGAAATCTGCATAATTGCTAGGTGAGTCATTCAAAGAGTCTGAAATATTCTCTATGTATATTATTCTCAAGAGATCAATGAACAAGTCACGAACATCAATTCTTGGCAAATTCGTGTGTAGAAAATAACAAAACAAGAATAATTTGAAACTAGCAAAAATCACCATTTATCCTTCATTTGGATGCTACACGTTCAGAAGATTGACGATTTTAGTGGCTCGTGACTTTTATTGATCATGAAATATGGTTCGTAATGTTGGTTTACTCCAGTTCTGCAACAAATTACGTCCAACATTACGACCGAGAGTTTGAAGTTTGCTTTCTCTTCATGTATGATAAATGACCCCATTGTGAAGAACCTGCCAACGATTTTTTTATTTCATTTTGTCAACTCAGAGCAGGTGAAAAGATCTTCACCCTCCTGAAAAATCATTGGATGAATGTACTGAGAAACTTTAAAGCGGAAATTGGCCCGCTGACGAATTGTCTGAATTTTTTATATATTATAGTCCAAGTAATTCCAAACAAAAAGTACAATGAACACAACTTTTGTTATAGTTATTTTTGTGCTGAAGGCCGCCGGAAACTCTCATTTTTTCTACATAGTAAAACAATAAAAAATGTTATCATGGATAATCATCACTATTATAATAATCAAGATGAGTCATTAAAATGGGCCAGTTCTCTACGTTCAGTTTGAACTCCGGATCGACTTACATTATTTAATGATTGTAATAAATAATCTAATCCATTGGAGAGTCCATCCGCAGGCAGTTTAAATAGACCTATACAACTGGCCCCTAAATAATTGTTCTTTGTTGTTCTTACATTTGGTTAATCATACAGAGTGTTCCAGAAAACTAAAACAACACAAAATGTTATCTTGGATAATCATCAGTATCATGAGTAAGCAAGATGTAACATAAATTAATATAAATATGAGATACTAATGAAAATCTTGTTCTTTGGTCTAGCTCTAGCAACCTATAATAAATTAAAGTTCAATAATTCGAAAATTGAAATAAATCGCCATAGGAATCTATACTCAAAAAATGTTTGGGTTCTACTGAATCCTATTCTACACCGTATTATACACAACACAGTCGAAAAACATAGGGAGTGTTCCATTTAAAAGAAAGAAAAAATCAATTCGGTAAGTTCAAGGCACGAAAATCTGTCTATAAAATGACCTTGGCAAGATTTTCTGTCAAAAAATTTCATCGTGATAGCAGGAACTTTTACGGTATGTACGGGCAGTTGGAATTATTTCTACAAAAAAATCGTTACATCCAAGTGATTAGGAGACAATCAATAATAGTATAGGGCTGATATATTTATGCTGGAAAGGGGATACCGTAAATCACAGAACTCCTTGGTATAGAATTCAAAATACCCGAAGCACTTGGCGATGGACAACATCAGCTTGCAACCATACAACGGAAGGGTCTAATTCACCTAGGCAGGTTACTGAAACAAGATGGGATGTAGAAGTTAGAAACGGCCATATAAAGAATATATTCAAATTCATTAGAGGCACTATACCAATGCCACAAGTTCTGCATATATGAGACCATAATAGAATAGCATGTGCGATAATTATTGATATCTTAAACTAATTAACATGGAGGGAGCCAATTAAGAATAGAAGAAGAGGATCTGCTAAAAAGACATAGTAGATGGTTTTTTAATTAACCAGTTCTCAGTTTAGAGTACCTGGGAGAACTCACATTCAGAAATTTCGGGATCAAACTCTCTCCACCTTATGTACATGATAATAGACAGGATTTGGGAAACATTTTATTTGAATTCGTCGATCGTATTGATAATCCATGTCTATCGAGTATGAGAGTAGAATCACGTTATTGCAATACCATCTGAATATCAACCACAATGTCATTTTGAAAAATTTGTCAATTCAGGGGTACTATACTAACTGGTCGTACATTGGCTACATGTTCGTATGTAGCTGCGTACTTTGGTACCTTGTATATGACCGTCATGAAGCCAATATGTAGGTGCTTATGTATTGAAAATGAATGATTTTGAAAAGTGCATGTTTTTCAGTCACATAATGAAATTATGAACGAAAAAAGCTATTTACATAACAATTTGTAAAATGAGCGTGTTTTATGCACCAGACGTGAGTTTTGGAACACGAGAGAAGCGTATACAAGGCTTTTTGTAATGTAGTTGGAATCCCCATTCATATGAAATAATGGATTGCAGTGGATACGGGCATCGGGCACTACCTAGATTTATTTTGCTTTGCATAGCAAGAGTCTCAAATGATTGTTGTAATTTTGTTGCCGGGAATTCGGTCACGGATACATACAAGTTTAATCCATTTATTTGACGGACTGTCTTTCAGATCAAATTTTACAACAAAACGAGCAATGATACAGAAAATGTTCCTAGTTATATTGAAGCTTCCGCAAAGAAGGCAATTTCCAATTCATTACCGTGTAAACCCAAAGAAGTTTATTATTCGACCAGAATGAAGCGATGAAAAGAGATTGTCAAATATAAATAAGAAATTCATATTGGTATACTTTCCTGATGAGTCAAAAATTATAAGGCCTACAACATTGTAGACTCATTACTCTAAGTTGAAAACAACAATATCAATGAATAGAAATATGGACATCAGCAAATTCGCCAATTTGATCGCTTTTAAAAAAATACAAAGTGAGGGCTATCGCGCAAAAGAATCAAAATTATTCACTAGGGATGAGATTGGAATATTTTGAAATACAGATAGTGATTGTATGACTTTTTGAGTTGATTGTCTTGAGCTAGGCCCTAAGCACCAAGTCCGATTAGTTTTAAGGTAGTACTTATAGTGGGACTCGAAAGAACATATCGTAGACAAGAACTACTAAATACAACTATCAAGGATATCGAAGATTTGGGACAATTTCAGAAGATAAATGTACCACATAGCAAAACAAAAGTGGCTCAAGAATTCACGATCACAAAAGGAAATATTGAAGCTTGATAAACATCTTCCGCAAATACCATCACCACCACCATTTATTACTCACCAACGATTTTTTATAAATTATGAAAATGGCAAATGCACTGTCCAATCAATTGGCATCAGTACATTTGGGAATATTCCAAGTAAAATTGCAAGATTTCTGGAACTCTCTGTTATAGATCAGTATACTGAATATTCTTTCTGTAAAAGTGCAGCTACTTTGTTATCTGAGTCAGGGGATGACATGTATATGTCTATATTGAAGCGGTACTGTGGATGGAAATCGACAAATGAAGATACAGGATATATATTTTTTTATTCAAATTGTTGTTTCCGCCAACCTGTTGCACTCCTACGCAACCTTCGAAGTCTTTGAGAGACTTGTGTGAGCTAGGGAAGACGCAGCCCTTACCTTTTAACGTGTGATACCATGCACCGAGACCCATGACCATGTCAACCCACGACCCTATGCTTGAGAGGCGAACGCTCTACCAGCGACCACCACGGCCTATGATATGTAGATGCTTTTCTTGAGAATGAAAGGAAGATATCCCAAATGATTGTTTTTTTGTTAAAATTGTTATTTCCGTCAACCCGTTGCGCCCTACGTGCAACCCTCAGAAGTCTTCGACATACCTGAGACCAGCCCATACCTTTTAACGTGTGATGCCATGCACGAGACCGGTGCCCATACTGGGAATCGAACCCACAACCCTACGCTTGAGAGGCGAACGCTTTACTAGCCGACCATCACGGATTGTTAGGTGCAACCAAGAATATCAACATTAATATTACAAAAAATGAAATAAAATGACATGCTTTTCATCCAATGATCAGTCAAACATTCATACTCGTATATCAGATAAAGTGGTTAGGTCTTCCTTTTCAAACTTAAATGAAATACATATTTCCGTTCTAAATAAACTCAAAAATGTTCAAGTTCATATAGTTCTTGTTCTGAACTTTGTTGATATACTCATAAAAACCTAATATTCAATAATTTCTATTTCAATTCGACCCTATGAACATTTAATCAAAGATTAACTCCCTCGAGCTAAAGCTCTCGGGAGTTATTCAGATTATTAATGTTCATATGGTCTCATCAAATTGTCGAAATACAAGGTACTCTCGATAGAATTAGGAAGAAAATAATAGTCGGCAATCTGTCATAGTCTTGCGATATTGCCTACGAATATTGAAAGGGCATGCTCTCGTCGCAACAATATTTCCCCTAAACTGCCAGCTGTATCAGTTTAAACGTTTTATCGGGACCCACACGTTCAATTATCTCCTATATTTCTTCCTAAAGAACCAATCTAGCTGGAGTTTCATTCATTACTAGAGAATCCAATCTGGCAAAATCTCACTCTGATTTCCAAAACTCATTTGTGTGCTCTGCACAATTCGCGTATGCTTTGAGGTACTGTTTACGTCAACAAAACGAGTTGTGCTGAATTTTACTTGTGGGAGATTCGGAAAGAGAATTTCATACCAAAATAAAACTATGAAATTTAAAATAATAATGACAGTTCGCTACTGTAAGTGCAAACGGTCGTATGTAGAAAAGAGTGCAAGCACTTCACAGGAGAGCATAAATACTAATTGTTTCCTTTTGTTCGAATAGTATATAATATTCAAGTTTTTCCCCTGTTGTTTCCATGGTAACTATTATATAACTTAACTTTTAAGACATTAAATTCATAAATGAAAAAATTACAGTAACATACGACTTTTTTGATATTCGACCTTTTGCATAACAGTGGCGATTTTGGTTATAAAATATACTTACTTACTATACTACTACTACTATACAGAAATATTTTCACTTACAGATTAGTAAAATGTACTGATGATTGTTTGAAGTGATTTTCATACATTAAGAATTTTTTAATATATTTTAAAGAGGTGAAGGGCGGAGTAATAGTGCTAGCTGTTTTACAACCCAAACCATACTTTGAGACTAATTTAGAGAAGACGAGAACAATGAAAAACGAAAAGGAAAAAAAATGTAATTTCATAAAAAATATAATTACCCACTTTAGGTCTTTAATGAACATTAGTTTCAGTAAAAAAAAAATAAAAGCTAGAAAGTAAAGATTCGTTGTCCGTCAGTATAGATCATGGTCGACAAAATCCTCTGATATATTTTTTTTCCAAATTGAATGATTTGAATTCACTCAGCAAGCATTTGTACATTTTTGACGTATTATACGAAAGGAAAAAGAACGGTGTTTGGGGATAACAAGCAATTTAGTGGATGTTGGAAAACGTTTAAACTTTGGAAACGATACTGGGGTTTACGAGAAATTAAAATTTTATGTGTGCTACATGAAAGGTACATATTTCTGAGTTTCTAATCTCACCCAACCAGATCTGTTCACTTCGAAACAAATATTATCGTATTTTCGGACACCATAGCAGAAATGTAGGAATATATTCAGAATTCGATACAAGCGGTGAGAATAGTGTCATAGTATGAGATTTTTGAAAATATTAAACATTCGTAGAATTTCATTTTGAGTTCTTAACATGATATCTCGATCACAACATAACTGCCTCAAGGTACTGTAAGAAGTCTGGCAGAGAAAGCTCATCTGTCTAAGATTTTTGGTTGCGTTTATTAATTACTGGCAAGCCCATTTAGAAAAAATAATTACATTGTATGAGCAAAATAAAATCTGGAATTTCTGCGTTTGGAAAAATACTAAATTAAATTTTTCTCATTTCAATCATAACAAGTGTTTCAATAACATCCGGAGCCTGGATGTAATGATTAATGTGAACATTTTGAAAAAATTGATGAAACACAAAAACCTATATAATTATTCCTTTAACGGCGTAAACTTTGGACAGAATGATCAAAAAAATGGTGAAAAATACTTTCTAAATGGTATCAATGATGGGCCGTGGTGTTCGTGCTGGTAGAGCGTTCGCTTCTCAAGCAAGGGGTCGAGAATATTGCCCTACCTCATTATATGTTGTTGACCTTAATAAAATGAGATCACTACAAAAACTCCAAAATCATGCAATGAGAATTGTCTTGAGTTGTACCAGGTCTACACTAATATCGTTAGTGTTGGAAAACATTACAGTGGTTGTCAATAGAAAATAGACTCATTTACTTCACTATGATACATTGATGGATGTAGTCCTTGCTATGGTATGAAATCACGAAAAATGTTTTTACACCACTTCTTTATCGTCTTTTTATCGAAGTTTTTCTGGATTTTCTTAGTGAAAAATGCACCGATCTGGACGTATAAAAAACCATTCCATAGGTTTTACAAATTTCTACAAAAGTTACATCGATTGTTGAATGATTCCTTGAATAATCTTTGAGATATTTCCAAAAAACCAGAAAAGTTGTAATTTTTTTAATATTCCTTGTTTAAAAAATTCCACAAAGTGATTTTGCTGGGGCGAAAACGGGGGTTTTCATTCACAAACTATCTTATAAAAAGGAATAGGCCGTTTGCGTCTTTTATTTTGTGTGAAAAGATCCTCTTAGTTTTATTTACAGCTTGGCCAATATCGATAGTAATTCTGTCAGAAATCAACGAGATCAAATTGCTTGGTAATACCACGAGTCCTTTAGGATGAGTGGTGTTACCTCAAAGCAATTTGACCGAGTTTAAGATTTCTTACAGAATTATCGATAGTATTGTGAGCACGAATAGTATTTTTGAGATAATTTCACGAACCAACAAAGTAATAAAAGTTCCATTGTCGTGAATTATTCAATAGTTATAGATAATTCCTGAGAGACATGACGTATGTCAGACTGACATCCATATTAGTAGCAAGATGATATTGAGTTCTCCGTTGTTGTTTGGATACGTGGTTGCCATGACAAAGTGGTATTACCGGCTCGAAAGCTAGTAACTGCGTATTATCGAGGCATACGTCCCTTATTGGTCCTAATATTTCAGGAAAGAAGGGGTTTCATTCGGCGAGTGAAATTATCGGGTGCTCGCAATACTATCGATAGTAATTCTGTCAGAAATCAACGAGATCAAATTGCTTGGTAACAGCATGAGTACTTTAGGACGAGTGGTGTTACCTCAAAGCAATTTCATCGAGTTTAAGATTTGTGACAGAATTATCGGGGGATTCGCAATACTATCGATAGTAATTCTGTCAGAAATCAACGAGGTCAAATTGCTTGGTAACACCACGAGTCCTTTAGGACGAGTGGTGTTACCTCAAAGTAATTTCATCGAATTTAATGTTTCTGACAGAATTTTCGATAGTATTGTGAGCACGAGTAGTATTTATTGAGATAATTTCAACAAAGTAAAAACAGTTGCATTGTCGTGAATTCTTCAATAGTTATAGATTATGCCTGATAGACATGAAGTCTGTCAGACTGACATTCATATTAATAGCAAGATGATTAAGTTCTCCGTTGTTGTTTGGATACGTGGTTGCCATGAGAAAGTGGTATTACCGGCTCGAAAGTAAGGAACTGCGTATTATCGAGACATACGTCTCTTATTGGTCCTAATATTGCAGGAAAAGATGGTTTGATACGGCGAGTGAAATTATCATACAAATACTCGTTTGATTATACTAAAGTAATGGAACCCAATCAATTTATTGGTATTAATTCGTAAAATTAATGACTAAAAATTATTAATGTATTTTTAATTCAATCAATTGGTGAATTTTGGGTAAAAATTATTTCTCAAAAAGTCCAAATTTCTCAAAAACTACGAGGGTGTTGTTTACGATGACGATGATATTTTGGTGATTGTGGAAAAAAGTTGAGTAAGGTGGTTGAATGATGATCAGGATGAAAAATATGAACTTAATAAACAAATAATTCATAAATATGAATACATTTTTATGGTGTTGAATCGAATATAAAATATATTGAAGTTTTTTAGTTCAACTGTATATACAACGATATTTGAACGATGGCGAAATTGATGTGGATATGTGATCGTACGTTAATAGGTGAACTTCCTTATTCAAGGGTGTCTCATTACCCGTTTGACTGAAAGAACAAATTCAGAATTTTTTTTTTCCAAAAAATATAACACCTATGAAAACTTGTAGAAAAAAGTACTATTTCATGAGTTTTTTGACACGATCTATAAGAATATACAAAGTTCGATAAGCAACTACCAGCCACAAAAGTAAAAATCTTGGCAACGTATTCCCCCATTACGTTCTTTTCTAGACCCGATTATTTCCGTAGCGTTCCAGAAGAATATGCAAAAGACATCGGCGATTCAACCCTGTGTAAAATGACCAGCGGCTGTAGGCTTGTAAACTTCCCAATAGAGCGCGGGGGTTCGAAGTGGAGAAGGGGCGGCAAAGGGGCTGTAAACTTTCCCTTCTCAAAGATCAATACCTCTACTCTAGTCCGGCGTCCAGTAGCTTATACTTGGACTTGATGCGAGCGTATCCTCTGTTTAAAATCAGCAGGAGCGAGGCAGAAGTGTGATTCCTGCTATTCCTGCTTTCGGAGGGTCCTTCATACAAACTGACTTGTATGCTAAATTATGCATATTGGCCGAGAAAGCTTTTTGCGTAAGCTGCTCGTCTGGCTTCGTGTGGGAGAGGATATTGGGTGATTTTTTAATGGTGTGTGTTTTAAGAAATTCATATCAGACTTTTTCTGATCCCAGCACATTTGACTTGAGTAGGTGTGTATATTTATTTTGCAAAATTTTTTCTGTTTTTTATATTTCCAAGACAATATTGTTGATACGTGATATCCCACCAAAAGTATGAGTCTATATCGATATCTTGTTAGTCTACGCCAGATCCATGGAAAAATAAGACATTGATGCGTTACCATAGCAACAAAAACTAACTCACTGGAAATAAGTACCTATGCAATTGAATATTGAGAAAGAGCTGGAAAATTGCAATACCAAGCCATCATCAATTACCTGTTTTGAATGAGTTATGAGGGGATTCCCTTGGTATCGATCTCGGTTTGTGACCGTATAATAAATTTAATTGCATGCTTCAAAACACCAAGAAAAGGGTATTTTTGAAGTAAATTGAATTGAATTTATTTGAACGTAGTTTTCATAAATAAGTATTGAATTGTGAAAAAGTCATGCTCATTCGACACCAAAAAAGACATAATCCTACAAATTTTCATGTGAATTAATTCATTCATTCGCGACAAAAAGTTCTTGATTACTTTATTATCTACAAATATTCTATTGAAAATTTTCCGCTAAGAGGTCACGTTTCGCCGCAAATCACAAAAAACCGTTTTCAACCCCTAAACTGCGTCCCCATTTCACCATTTTGAGTGTTTTCGTGTTTAATTTTTTTCCCTCAATGTTGGAACCTCAACAACATTTTCCACCTGGTCCTTGTCTGTTATTTTGTTTCTTTTTCACAAAAATTATAGGCACCAGCCTATATGCCTAACTTACATATTTAATCCCCCTAAAAAAAATTCATCAATTGTGCATTTTTTATTTTTGTCGAGCTCTCCAAACTATTTGATACCATACGTTAAACCAAACTACTGGAAAGATTTGAAAATCATAGAATACGGAGTCGAGCATTTACTATTTTCAAAAGTTACCCAAGTGACCGAGAGCAAAGAGTTTGCATTGACGGTGTGATAAGTAATCCTATGAACGTGTACTTTGGCGTTTCACAAGGAACCGTTCTGGGACCAATATTGTTGAACATCTATATTAACGAATTGCTTCGACTAGTTACTAGAGGCAAAGTGTTGAGTTTTGCAGATGACACTGCCATCCTCTAGAGACATTTAATATGGGAACAGCTGAAAATAACATCTGAAATAGATTTCAGAACGATGATTCTGTCATAACAAACTAACTATTTATATAGGATGTATGGCTGCCAAATCGGTTTAATATGCACTTATAGACTCCTATGTGCATTAGGGCGTATATTTCTGGGGGGGGGGGTATGTAACAATCGACTCTTCCAGTTACTATTTGTACTTCAGAATCGGGGAATTAGATACTTTTCCAAGCAAAATTGAGAGAATCATGTAAACCATCATATAAAGATTATAAAAAAATGGAGACAGTTTCTATAATTCGTAAGAATAGATTGAAGTAGGAAATCAACACCCCCTATATTACTCGGCAGTAACCTAGGAAAAGATTATCTAATTTACAATTGAGGGAAAATGTATAATGAAATACCAAGTGTTTTGAAGAGAGAAATATCTAGGTTTTTAGAAACAAAACAAAAAATCTTTCAAGTGATAAGGTCTACTACAACTTGAAATAATTTTACGAAGATACACTTTAGGTTAATGTTTACATTTACTCTCATTGTTAAATTTGTTACAAATTTCAATAATTTTTTATTTATTTACTGTAAAAGTATTCAATTAAGGATCAATATTTATGTTTTTATTATAATTTTTATCATGTCTATCAATTTTGACAGTAACATAATGAATGTTCATTCATTCATTCATACTGTAAAATTTATACATTTGTCAACAAGAGTTTTTCCTAAGTAAAATAAACATATATTCTCTCTCTCTCTCTCAATAAAGAAAACAAAAGACCCACCTTTTGCATTCTACACTAATGAATTACTCAATATGAGGAATCTAATTATTACTATTAACTATAAAATACATAAAACTGACGCCATAAAATACTTATGAATCACTATTAATTGACAGACACATAAAAAATCTGATTCGATAGTTTAGTGGTACCCTCTCTAAAATCAAAAACTTGAGGAACTACTAGATCACATTTGAAAACACTGTATTATGCACTCATACAGCCCCAACTAACTTATGATATAATAGGGTGGGAAGAAGTGTTACCCAAAAATGGATTTTGAAAATAATATTAAACAAAGGTAAGAGGTATTCTAGTGACAACGTATATAAAGAAGCCGCTGTAGTTTATATACTTCAAATATTTAATTTCAGCATATTAAACAACATTAAAAAAGCCCTAAATCAATCTTGTACCAGTCATTCACTCCTACAATACAGGAAATAAAATACACTTTCTGAAATCACCACGTTGTGAAAATGCTATAGGACAAAGGAATGCTTCTTAATTAGGACTTTTCCAAATGCTTCCCAATGAAATAAAAAAAATATAAGTGAAGAAATATCCAATAAAAAATTAAGAAGATGATTATCGGTAATGAAAAATCATGTTTTTTTATTTTCAATTCAAAATATTCCTAACTGACTTATATTCAACTCGACGTAAGACATTTTTGATTAATAAATTGGTAAATATGATTGTTGGAACTGATATATAATCAATTCCTGCTTTTTATAATGTAATTAATGTGTAATTACATACATTTAATTATTATACATATATTCATTATTGTTTAGTTTAGGTTAGTGGAACATTATAAAAATTGTACATATTTCATTTTAATAGCCGCAGTATCACTAACAAGCGGTTAACTACAAGCTGTTTCAGTGATTGCCTCATTGACTTGTCCTCAATTTTTATATATTTTGATGTTTGAACTATTGGCAAATGAACATTATTATTATTACAATACTATTATCTATCCTGTGAAGATGAATTTCTCAATTTTCTATCATGTATTTTAATCTGTATTCTATTTTATTTACTTTGATATTTATTTGTGACTTGTCATAAACATGCATCTGTCTTTGGTCCTTGTGATTGAATTTATACGGATATTTTTATGATGAATAAATTGATTGATTGATTGATAATGCGTAAACATTTTCTATTTTTCAGAGTGGGTGACTGGCAAATGTATGATTCTAAAATTTAGTGATAAGGAGATAGTTTTACCTCGAATAATCTAATGTTAGAAAATTGGTTATTGGAGTCCCATCTAATAGAGGTCTAACGCTAAACCATTGGGAATTAAGTCTCTTTCAACCTCAACATTAGCAGTAATAATCGCTAAAAAGTTGGTATTGTAAGGAATGTTACAATAAAACGTATTCAAATTAGCTCCGGTAAACGTCCACATGTCAAATGATATTTGAAAGAGTCATAGACCTTCCTGAAACTGTACGTCATAATTCAACATTTTTCTACGTTATCAGAAGCATGGAATAAATAAAATTATGAAAATAATGATTCCAATTTGAAAATTTTCAATTCTTCCATTTTTGTGCTACTGATTAGTAGGAAAATCTCATTAAAAAAAGTAAAGGAAAAAAATGACAATTCCGGCCACAAAGGGTTTCAACACAAAGATTGATCTAAATTGTTCGTTTATCCAACCATTTTTCTGAATGATTTTTAAATCCTGCAAAATCATCTAGAAATATCAATTTATCAACACCGCAGGATGACTAATATTTGTTTTAAATAAATGTACTGAATGCGACAAACGGCAAGAAATTAGGCTGAAATCAAAATTTTCTTCAGTTCCTGCGACATCCAGTGCCCTTCAAGGATAATTAGCCAAGTAAACTGAAAACACCATTTTAGCATTAAAACAGTGTTGTCCCGCTTTACATTCATCCTGAAGTGCCCCAATGGTTATTCAGCCCTACACGTTCTCAAACTGCTTATATCATCAATTATACATTCTGTGAAAGACAGAAATTCTTTCTACTCCTGATACTTCTGATATCCTGCCCGCGTAGTCCTGTAAAAGGTCCTGGAAGGTAGCGGGATAAGTACGAGAGGACGTGAATGGCGCTTGGTAATGACAGAGACAAGAGATCGTGCGCGAAAAGGGTTTCATGTCCTTGCACGAATAATGTGTGGGAGAGAAAATCGTGTCTTCCACAGTGCTACGGAGGAATAATCCTTAAATCATTATAACAGAACTGTTTTTGATCTTTTATTACATTAAAAACTCAAAACTAAATCTATGAAGTTTTACAATCTCAGAGGGAAACATTTCAATCAAATTTTTCCAAATTATAAATGGATATAACGATCATACGTAGGTTCAGGTGTTTCAGGTGTTTCTGAATTCTTGGTGGTGGAAATGACTAATAATAATAATAATTTTTCATATGAAGATAAGCTTTTCCGACAAAATAATCATGTACGGCGTTCCTCACGTTGGTAGATTGTGGAATAATAATCTCCTAGAACCTACTACCGTACAAAAATAATGGTACTGGAAGCAACGAAAAGTTTTCAATTTCCGAAAATTAAAAAAAAAATCCTGGATTCCGGTCCCATTATTTTTGTAAGGCAGTAGGTTCTAGGAGATTATTATTTCATAATCAACCAACGTGAGGAATGCCGTACAGGAATATTTTGTCGGAAAAGCACATCTTCAGAAGAAAAATTAGTATTATTACAGTAATTTGCACCACCAAGAATTGACGGCATAGTAGCTAAATTTATTTTTTCATATAGCAGCATCGTTCTGGATATGTTTCATTCTGGGTCAAATGACCCCCCAAAATTGTTATATGGGCTTGTAGTCTACTATAGTCAGCGTAAGATAATTGGCCATCATATTCTAAATTTCATGTCACTTCAGACAGCAGTTTGAATAGAGTGATTGTTTTATTCATTTGAAGAAGAAAAGGTAGTGTTGATGTTACTTTCCGTAGTTGAATGAAAATAAGGATATAATAATTTTAAATTAGAGAATTCCTCTGATGCTCAAAAATATTATTAGTCCAAGCAATAGGGAAAAGTGCGTGCAAAATTTAATATCCGAAAACAAAAAATATGAGCGTATAGGAAATTGAAATTCAGCATGAGTTTCTATTTCATGCGACTCGATAGTGATTACTGAACATAACCTAAAAAATTGTCAAAGTTGCGAAAAGCGGTTTTTTGTTGATAACTAAAAAACTACAGCTCCGAACGAAAAAAGTCAAATTAGGAAATTGTAGGTATCAAAAAGATCTATCAATTGAATTACTTATAATTTTCAGATATCATAGATACTTTTCGAGTTACGAGTATATCGGAAAAACCGTGAAAAATCGGGTTTTCTATAACTCGTTAACTGTAAGGTATTCAAACTTGTTACTTACCGTTATGTGTAGCCTATGACAAGCCAAAAAAGTTTTTCTTTGGAAAATTGATAAATATTGATTATTTTTCAAAATATATGAAGTTTTCTCAAAAAAGATGCTGTATCAATATGGCTACTCTTGCTCAGGGAATGATGCTACAGTAACGATTCATGGCTTATTTTTTTTTGTAAGTGTTGTTCTTTCATATTATCGAATGAGTATAATGATTTTTTAAATTTTAATGGTCAAAAAATGACTTTAAAAAAATTGCACAATTTTTTACGTGTTTTTTTTAAATACATTACTCAATTTTGTTTTTATATGAATGACTTTCATGAAAATGGATTCCTAGCATAATTCCAAGCATTCAGAAAAAAATTGAATTCCAACGATCACTAGGAGCCGAGATAATTTTTTATTTCAAAAGAATCTGGAATACGCAATAATCATCGTACAGCAGTCACCTTCATGGATATTAAGGTTGAATACCTATATTTTCAATATAAAAATACTAGGATATGTCTAGTTCATTTACAGTATTATTAATTGATGCATAAAGTGAGGCGTGCAGGCGCGGATCGCGATAGCTGTAGCGGGTGGCGGAGTGGGGATAGCACTGAAAACTTATTTCATGCGTTCAAAGTGGCTTGTGCTTGAAACATATTGAGTATCTCGGCTTGTTGTTCACGTACGTTTTCTTTTGCAATGTACACTAGTACTTGCAATTGAACCAATAACTTTGCTTTTCTTTTTCAATCACTGTCAGGATGAAAGTGTCTTTAATGTCAACAGTATTTGTATCCCCACTGCGCCACCCGCTAAAATTGCATCGCTCCGCGCCTGCACGTCTCACTTTGTTCATCAACTAATAATACTGCATATGGACTAGACATATCCTAGTATTTTATTATCGAAAATATAGGTATTCAACCTCAATATCCATGAAGGTGACTGTTGTACGATGATTATTGCGCCTCCCAGATTTTTTTGAAATAAAAAAATTATCTCGGCTCCTAGTGATCCAACTCAATTTTTTTTAATGCGTGATGTCATACTAGAAATCTATTTTCATAAAAGTAATTTCTATAAATACAAAATTAAGAAATTTATTTAGAAAAAAACATGTAAAAAAATTGTGCAATTTTTTAAAGTAATTTTTTGACATTTAAAATGAATAAAATCAATATACTTTTTAGATAATATGAAAGTACAACTCTTACAGAAAAAAATAAGCCCTGAATCGTTACAGTAGCATCATTCCCCGAGCAAGAGTAGCCATATTGAGAGAGCATCTTTTTTGAGAAATCTTCATATATTTTGAAAAATAATCAATATTTATCAATTTTTCTGAAAAAGACTTTATTGACTTGCCATAGGCTACACAAAACTGTAAATAACAATTTTCAATACCTTACAATAAACGAGTTATAGAAAACCCGATTTTTTACGGTTTTTCCGATTTAACTCGATAAGTATCAATGATATCATAAAATTATAAGTTATTCAATTGATAGATCTTTTTAATACCTACATTTTTCTAATTCAATTTTTTTGATAGGAGCTGTAGTTTTTTTATTATCAACAAAAAATCGCTTTTCGCAACTTTTTAGGTTATGTTCGATAATCAGGATCGAGTCGCATGAAATAGAAACTCATCCTGAATTTTAATTTCCTATACGCTCATATTTTTATTTTTCGGATAATAATTTTTGCACATTTAACATTGGGCCGCTTCGTCGTTTCTTGGACTATATGGGAATGAGAGAAATAAGGATGTTTAGGAAAAACAGTGTCAAACTATTGAGGCGAAAGCAGATTATTTTGGACTGGCTTGTAATTATTCAAAAATAATTCATGCAATGATTTTTAAATAAAGCATATCCGATCAACATTCTATGATTCCTTCATAATATAGCCAATCGTTTAAATGGCGCTTTCAGATTACAAAATGAAAATAAATGGCAGTACCTCAAGAAATATCTTTCTTCATTAGTAGTCCGGTGGGAGCGAAGGATTATCATTCAATGACCCATTTTTTCGGTATATCAAAATGGGACCTATGCAGATCGATTTCTTATGACTTTCCACTCATGAAATGGAAATCTACGACACGCCAGCGTGGTCGTGACAAAAGTTATAGGAAAAAACGAAAAAATTTGGAATATTCCAAAAATCAAAATGAAGGCGCTCTAACTCCTAGTATAATAGAGATAATCGGAAAATTCTTTTACTGTTCGAAAGGCCTATTCACGTACTTCAGAAGGAGTTATCAGAAATGTCCAATGAAAAGAAGAATTTTCTGAAAATTAGCATTATTTTGTGCTGAGATTATATTTTCAATAAAATGTTAAATTTTCAACTCGCTAAAAGTCACTCATCATTCATCCAACTGAAATTCTTTTTGCACTCAAAACTGCGCAATTTTCCCAGCAACATTTCATTTCCATTATGTATAGATATATCATTGATAATAAACTGGCTACAGCAATTTGAACGCGACAGATACAAGGACCGCATGGCTCTTCGGTACGCTACCGCTAATAATGTTACGCCTACACACTACTCGTTTTTTGCAGCTATGTTAATATTTACCCTCCATTTCATATGAGGTGCCGTTTGGTCAAAAAGTGTTTTTGCAAATATATAAAATATTATGTCAATATATTTATCAGTTGTAGCAATATTTATTTTTCCGAAATATTTATTTTTGATCAAACACAATATATTCATATTTCAAGCGTTGCAAAAATATTGAAACGTGAATGCCCATAAATTTATAAATTCGATCTATTTTATGCCGTCAAGAGATGGCGCAGCAGACGAGATTTAATACACACTTTGATTTTGTCAGTTCTAAGGTATTTGACTTTAAAAAATCCAATGATTATTCAAAAAAACTAATGAAAACATATTCTGAGCACATATTCTGGCGGCAGAGATATCATTCGGCCGCTATATTCTCGAGACAACATGAAATAGATCTAATTTATAAATATATGGGAATTCAGATTTTTATATATTTGGAACGCTTGAAACGCAAATATATTGTGTTTGATCAAAAGTAAATATGTCGGAAAGCAAAATAAAAATTATTGCTACAACTAATACATATATTTTCACAAAATTTTACATATTTGCAGAAACACTTTTTAGCCTAAACGGCGCCTCATAATTCCGGGGTTGATGAGATATCCAAGAGAATATTGTCTGCAAAAGCAAAATAAACAAAAATACTGCTGGAATTCAATTACATAGGACTTGTAGAAAATCATTTTGATGCAGTATCAATATCACAGAGGCAACCAATGAACTCGCAAAGTCAGGAGGTAGTAAGGATGGTGATCATATTTTCAACCTTTCTACTGAGTGTCTGATTTGTGGTAAATGTGACACCCACAAGAAACATGTCTTAATTCAGGCTTGCACGGGAACTGAATCTGAGAAAAAACCAAAGCAACTGTATTAAAGGAAGCTTCAGAACGTGGTGATTGGGTGATGATGGAAAAATTTGAATTGTTCCCTCATCGTCCCTGTTACTATAAATATATCAGCACGAGAAACATCAAAAGCAGTAGGAATAAAATATCTGATTCAAGTGGAAAATCTGTCCCAAAAACAGTACATTTACATTTTATTTGTAGGTTTTGAACAGTAGGAGGTAGAAAAATCAAAACTATAAAGCTATAAAGTAACTTTCAGCTAGTTGAAAAAATAATATTTTATTGAAAATTGAATCTCTACACAAAATTATACTTATTTTTGAAAACAGATTTTTTTTTTGTAATTTTTAATAACTCATTCTGAAGTTCGCGAATATGCCTTTCAAACAGTGAAATAATTTTACCATTATCTCTATTATACTAGGAGTTATAGCGATTATGAAGGATACTCCATCGCTTCCAACGGACTACTAGCTGCATAAAAACGGGTAGTATGTTGGTGCACCATTACTAGCGGTAGCGTACCGAAGAGCCATGCGGTCCTTGTATCTGTCGCGTTCAAATTGCTGTAGCCAATTTATTATCAATGATAGATCTATACATAATGGGAATGAAATGTTGCTGGGAAAATTGCGCAGTTATGAGTGTAAAAAGAATTTCAGTTGGATGAATGATGAGTGACTTTTAGCGAGTTGAAAATTTAACATTTTATTGAAAATTTAATCTCAGCACAAAATAATGCTAATTTTCAGAAAATTCTTTTCTTGATTGAAAATGTTTGACAACCCATTCTGAAGAACATGAATAGGCCTTTCTAACAGTGAACGAATTTTTCAATTATCTCTTTCATACTAGGAGTTATAGCGCCTTCATTTTGATTTTTGGAATATTCCAATTATTTTCGTTTTTTCTCTATAACTTTTGTCACGACCACGCTGGCGTGTCGTAGATTTCCATTCCATGTGTGGACAGACATAAGAAATCGACCTGCACAGGTCCCATTTTGATATACCGAAAAAATGGGTCAGACTTTAAAACGAGCGAATTCGCCGCTGTTTCTACCGGACTATAAATAATTCACAAAATCACCACAATACCAATGAATGAACTTTCTGAAAGGAAAACAGACAACCAATTGTCAATTTATATTGCATGTATCAAAAACCTCGAATTCAGAAAGAACAGTTGTCAAATATTCTGTAAACGTTGTTCAAAATTCTGAAATTATCAACGACAATTTTTTTACATTTTTTGCAACCAATGAAAGTAATCAAATTAAAGCATTCATGTACTTTCAGTCCAATTATTATAGCGGTAATTTTTACCTAGAAAATTATATCGCTCTTCGGGCTCTCGTGTCTATTGCCCGGCAACATGTTTCCGAAAAATCTGATAAATTATTTTCACTTTATTATCACTCTCTTATGATATTACAACTGATTATTTCATTCACACATAGCTACACCAATAAAATTCCATGATTGAAGTCACATGATGTGTGGTATCAGCGGCTATTTAGGTAAACAAGAGGCTATTAAGGTAAACACGGCTAGATTCATGTGAACAAAGAAATATCAGCTGCTATCTTTTGTCCGTAAAAGCGTCAAAGACATAACTCAGTCACTAAAAATTTAAATGACTCGTTTTGAGTTATCTTCTACTACAGAATGGTTGTTAAAATACGGGTTGACTTAAATATTGAAACGTATATGAACGAGGAAATGAATTATGTTATACTATTCATGAAAATAATCTTCCTGAATAACTCTCGACCACGACAAATAGCGACCATTATTTTCTTTAATTCATCTCGAGTAACTTGTATTTTGTGACAATTAAATTCGAACATATTGTTACGATCCTGGGTTCGTATTTCTAAATAATACTCCGATTCAAACTAAACTGTATTTATTAACTTCGATACAAAAACAAATACAACACACTCACTAATAATTGAAAACACCTCGACTTTCTCCTTACTTGGAACTTATAACCTCCTAACATTCAACATATATTCATCCTTTTGAGTGAAATGCGTCGGCCTTATACAGGGTGTTCCATCTCAGACGAGCCACCCCGTATATTTCTTATCCCATAGTGAGTGGAAAAATATCCCGAAACATGTCGAATGATTTTGTTAGGGGGACATCTATTGACGTATATTTGAGGCTTGAACGAGCAACCCCCTATTAGGTGGCGCTTCAACCCCTCAAAATTGAATAGGGGAGAGGGATTGAGTGATACTTCATTTGAAAGGTCTTGGAAGCCTCTTTACAACGGTGTATAAAAAACGTAAATTTGATGAACCGATTTCGTCAAAAATTAATTATGTTGCACGAATGAGCCACCTTGAATATTTTGGTTATTTTTACAATGTTTATGAAGCCCTTTTTACAAACTTAAAAATCTTCAGAAATCACATTATTAAAAACATTGAATTGTTTTATCATGCTAACAATCAAAAAAATCAAATCTGCGTTGTTAAATCAAATGTGCAAATTGTCCTCCAGTGACTTCCATACAATAATACATTATCTCTAATGAATAAAAAACAGCAAAACATTTCCTTATATTACCTTCATTTTTTGTTCTTAGATGGTGTTTATCTGGTTTTAAAATTTCTTCGATAAATTCATGATTTAAATCAATCTGTTGAGTTACTACTTTGTTGATTTATTTAAAATTTCAAAAAATATGGTGTACACATTGCAAGATCGTGTTGAGCTGGTTAGCCTTTATTTTCAAAATCAAAATTGTGCCCGAGCGGCTGCAAGGATATTTAACCAAAACCATCCTGAACGTAGCGTTGGCCATAAGTACGTAATGGAATTGATATCAAAATTTGTGGAGACGGGTTCAGTAATGGATAAATATGGCACCCATTGGAATTGTGAATGATGAAGGAGCAGCTGTGGCGGCATTGGGACATGTCCAACTTATGCCAAACACGCAATCTGTTCGACAACTGTCGGCAGCTTCCGGTATTAGCCAATCTAACGTTTTCAGAATTTTACATAAACACAAGTTCCATCCGTACAAAATTAAATTAATTCATAAATAAAATGATGATAATTGTACGACGGCGTATTGGCGCCATCCTACCGGTATAATTTTTTATTGAAATTTGAAAATTCTGAGATTTTTTCTTAAAATTTCGACATTTTTTCTCAAAATTTAGACTTTTTTTCTCAAAATTTCGACTTTTTTTCTCAAAATTCTGACTTTTTTTCTCAGAATTTTGACTTTTTATCTCAAAATTCTGACTTTTTTTCTCAGAATAATTTTGAGAATAAATCTCAAAATTCTGAGAAAAAAAGTCAGAATTTTGAGAAAAAAAGACGAAATTTTGAGAAAAAAAGTCGAAATTTTGAGAAAAAAAGTCAAAATTTTGAGAAAAAAAGTCGAAATTTCCAGAATAAAAAAAACTCAGAATTTTAAGATAAAAAGTCAAAATTCTGAGAAAAAAAGTCAGAATTTTGAGAAAAAAAGTCGAAATTTTGAGAAAAAAAGTCGAAATTTTGAGAAAAAATCTCAAATTTTCAAATTTCAATAAAATCTATACTGGTAGGATGGCGCCATTACGCCGTCGTATAATTGGGATCGAAGGCAAGAGTTTTGCGAAATTATGGCCGAGCCTATCAACAATAACCCAAATTTCTTGTACGTTTGCTTTTCTGACGAATTCACTTTTTTACTTAATGGAGAGGTTAACCGGCATAATTGTAGAGTTTGGAGAGATACAAATCCTCATGTATTTCGAGAAGCTCACACTCAACATCCGGAAAAGCTAAACGTTTGGGTAGGAACTTTGGGAGACCACCTAATTGAACCTCTGTTTATTCCTGGGAATTTAAATGGCGAAATTTATCTTAAAATGCTGGAAAATGTTAATAACTGAACAATTAGAACACGATCCTGAGTTTCGTCAAATAACTCCAATTATGCTGAACCATGTTAGAGACGGTTTTCAGTCAAGATTGTATTATTGTATGGAAGTCAATGGAGTCAATGGAAGTCAATGAACATTTGATTAAACACGCAGATTTTTTCTTTGACTGTAAGTATGATAAAAAAATTAAATTCTTTTAAGAATGTGAATTTTTGAAGATTGTATAAGTTTGTAAAAAGGGCTGAATAAACATGGGCTTGTACATTGTAAAAATAACCAAAATGTTCAAGATGGCTTATTCGAGCTACAAAATTGATTTTTGTTTGGCGAAAATGGTTCATCAAATTCACGTTTTTCATACACCGTTGTGAAGTAGCTTCCAAGACCTTTCAAATGAAGTATCACCCAACCCCTCTCCCTTATTCAATTTTGAGGAGTTGAAGCGCCCCCTATTAATGGGTTGCTCGTTCAAGCCTCAAATATACGTCAAAAGATGTCTCCTAAACAAAATCATTCGATGTGTTTCGAGTAATTTTTCCTCTTACTATGGGATAAGATATATATGGGGTGGCTCGTCTGAGATGGAACACCCTGTATAGCTAAACTTTAGTTCACAGATTTTCAACTTCCATCGATTGATCGATCCAGAAAAATCACCATTCATCTGCGCGGCGCGCTGTGAAATTTCTCGATGCGGCGGACGGCCTTTGTCATGCAATTGTTATACTGCAGCGTCAACAAGGGAAACAGGGTCGGCGTTAGGAGGTTTGTTTTGAATCTCGTAACAATATGAACATTGATTCACTGTTGCGTTCCAATTAACAGTGCTGCTCCTAAGGTGGCGCATGGAGTTAGTAACAAGGCCTATCCAGAACACGTGGCTAATGACCATAGCAGTCGATGCCAAAACACCAAATAAAAGAAAATAAATGATCAAAGAATAACTCCCTCGTGCCAAAGCTCTCGGAAGTTATTCAGATTGTTAATATGGTCTCATCAAATTGTCAAAATACAAGGTACTCTCTACAGAATTGTGAAGAAAATAATAGTCGGCTATTTGTCATTGCCTATGAATATTTTGAGGCCAATATTGCTCCGAAAATATTTAGCCAATGTTATTCAAGTAATATTGGACCAATATCGCCGAATGTTTACATTTTTTCTCGCCAATTTTGCGTTTCAAATATTTTGCTAATATGTTGACAATATAGTACCATTATTATACCAATATAGATTATAGATAGAATATAGATTATCGACTTCGACATATTTGTCACGCATTACTAAAAAAAACAACTATGTTTCAACCCAGTTCAAAATTGTTATTTTTTATTTTTTCATGCACATAGAAATTATAGCATCCTATATTTCCGTATGGGAAAATTCTTGTATTTGTATGGAATCTCATGAATATAGCAACACCATGTACGCAGTAATTGAAATATATTAGTCAGAAATAATAATTGCCGTCCTCTACCCGCACAGGCTATACCTTTGGTTACACTAGTCAAGTTTTTATGAGGGAGTATTATTATTAGAAAAATAAATATCAGAAATTTTGTTTCTTTGTGTTTTGTTAATACTATTAATCGGTTAATGTATCACTGATAAACTTATTGAACAATGCTGCTACAGATTGTTTTCTACGCATTATTATTCACAGGCACAAAACTTAGTATCTTCAATAATTTAATGAATGAATCTCCGGAAAGCATCACAACTTTCACCCAGAGTTTATTCGAGAAGTTCAAACATCTTGGAAGTTGGAAAACTTCAAGGATGTGGCTAGGTTAGGTCAGTTACCGCCTGGGGAAAATATTACAACTTCAGAAATGAATAATGTCGACAGTCTGGAGTTATTACGTCGACCTTTCCGTACTTTTATCAATTGAATGAGATAGAAGGCTTCCGGCCATCTCAGAAGAACCCAATTGTGGAAAGAATTGGTGTTAATCACAGTTTATCAGAAATTGACGTAATGTTTCAGAAATATATCGAGTTTGACCGAAAGTTAAGTTATAGCGGGAGACAATGACACTGGGGCCATGCCTATAATCTCCTTTTTATTTTGAAAAGGGAAACATTGTCAATTGAAAATTGAACCAAATATGACTCCTCTGGAAATGACTTCCCCGGCTAAAGCCACGCTGGACATTGAACTACATCATTGAACTACATTATGAAGAGAACCTAACTCGAAAGAGAAAAAATCTGAAAGTGAAAATTTGCATTTTTGTTCAGACAGTTGATTATTTCTTAAATGTCCAGTTTCAATTGATGATTCATATCTATGAATGAGATAAGAGATAATGTTATTCAGAAGTGTCACTCACAGAAATCGTTTATTTTATTGTTGCGTGAATTGCATCTCTTTTGCTATACGCCTCCAATAAATTTCGATTTGAAAAATCTATTTCGCTCTTCTAAGATCATCAGGGAGGTCGAAAGAATTGGAAATCATCCTCTTTAGAAGCAATGTCACACTGTTATGATAGAACTCTTGGACTATATCTTGTGCGTTGACACTATGATTTTTTTAATACATAAAACCTGTCATGGGTATGGCATATTGATTTTAATGAAAATATGAACAGGATGTTCATAAAGTCAGATGTGGAATCATCTGCGACTGAAAGACAAACTTTAGTCGCTATTTTCCATCGTAACCTTTCTTGGGAGGAATTCATGTTGAAAACGGAAACATTCTCAATTGCAAATTGAACCAAATATGACTCCTCTGGAAATGGAAAAAACGGTCTGAGTCCCTCGACCCTCGATTTGGTGGTGTATAAGAACGTCTTCGGCATCTCTGGACTCAAAACTGCCCCCGAACTAATTTCGGACCACGACCCTATGCTCTTCTCAGTCAATGGTATGGCACCCCCTAAGGGGGTGAGAGTCATGTATGACTATTTCCCAACTGACTGGAAGAAGTACAGGCGAGTGTTGAACTCTAAAACCATCATAACGCCACAAATAGAACCCGACAATGTGGACACCGAAACTCGGAGGCTGATGGAGAACATCCAGTGAGCCAGAGACGTCAATACCAAAAATAGGGTCGTGAGAGAAGACAGAGAGTTTCCTCCAGACTATATCTTAGGGCTCATCGAATTAAATTATAGCGAAAGGCGGAAATGGCAGAGCACCCGTAGACCAGTTCACCGCGAGAACATGATGAGCCTAGGACGTGAAATAAAAGAGCACATACAAAAAGAAAAACGAAGTCTGGAAGAGGAAACTCGAAAGTCTAAAAGCGTCTGACAATTCCCTATGGCGAATATCTAAACGCCTCCGAAGGATGCATAAAGAGATTCCAGCTTTAGAGAATGGCCGGACTCTGGAGACGACCGATCAGGGAAAGGCGAAGCTATTCGCGGAGTATTATCAGAGCGTGCCGAGAGTGCCGACTCCACCCCGGAGCAGGAGGCTATTTCTAAGGAAACCAAAGATTTCAGAACAAGGCCTTGCACGAAAATCTGCACGAAGGACCTCACGAAGTTGATAACCAACCATGAGGAGGTCCAGGAGGCAATAAAACGGCTCACTAGAAACAAGGCTACAGGCATGGACAAGATCGACACAGCTTTACTCAAAAATCTCCCGAGGAAGTCTCTCGACCAGTTAGTCCATATAATTGATGCCATAATCAAATGGCAGGTTTACCCACCATCTTTAAAACAGGCGGAAATTATCTCAATCCTGATGAAAGGCAAGCCGGACGCGAGGGTAGAAAGCTATCGTTCCATCTCATTGCTAATCGCCATAGCCAAGGTGGTGGATATAATCTTTCTTAAGAGATTCGTGAGCCTAAAGGAGACGCTCAAAATCACACCGGCGGAAAAATTCTGGTTCCGTTGAGGGCACTCAACGTTCTCGCAGGTAGCACGGATTGTCCACTATGTGAAGAAGGGCTTCCATCTAGGCGTCAACATAGTTATGGTCCTGCTGGATACACAGAAAGCATTCGATACCGTCTGGATAGAGGGGTTTATCATGAAGATGCTAAGGGCAGGCATGCCTGAATGCGAAGTGAAGATCCTAGACTCACACCTTGTCGATACAACTTTCAAGGCTAGAATTAATATTACCAGCTCTGTAGTGATGCGGGCCAGAGCAGGAGTGCCGCAGGGATCGAGCTTGTCCCCACTTTTGTACTCGCTGTATATGCACGACTCTCCCACTGATGAGACCACAAACACAGCTGTCTATGCGGAAGATACGGCTATCTATGCCCTCGATAGCAGCATCCCGGGTATAGAACCATGTAACGGAGACTGTCGTGCCGTATTAAGCAAGAAAAAGTAGTGTTAAATCCTGATAAAACAGAACTCATGAATTTCACAAGGAAATTTGCTAACGTAAAAGTGACTACCCTGAGGGATTCAGGGTTCTGGGGAATCAGACGAGTCCGAGTCAGTGTGGTACCTGGGAGTACAGCCGGACAAGAGGCTCGCGTTAAGAAAACATGTCAACCTGGCAATCCAGAGGGCATGCGCAGCATTGAGAGGGACCTACCCTCTGACTGCGAGGAACTCCGGGTTGGCGATGGAGAACAAAATTATTTTATATAAATAGGTTATCAGGCCAGTGATGACCTATGCTTGTCCAGTTTTCTGCAGCCTCCCCAATTACCTGATGGTGAAACTGGAGGGGATGCAGAGCAAAGTGCTCCTTATTGTCACCAACAGTGACAGATACATTCGGTTAGTATCATTGCGAGAACTAGCCGATATTCAATCAAGCGAAGAACATATCAAGCAAGTCTCTGATAAGTTCTACAGTTTCTTCATTCTGCAAGTCCATTGACAAGGGACATAACAGCAGTCCAAGCCCACCATAAGAGACCAAGAAGGCATGGTGGACCGATCTACAAGGCATTGGATATTTTCCATGAGCGGCCCAGAGGCCGCGTGACCACTACCTCCGCCAAATATTAAAAATGGCAGCCAAGCCTCATTATAAAGACCTCAATATTTAAACCCAGTTTTTCTACCTTTTCTCCGGGAAGCCACCCACTGAAACCCCTCCCAAAAGTGAAATTCAATATCTGATGTCTCACTCATAAATAATGAAAAACCCCCGTATAACTTGGAGGAAACGGGGAAGCTCCGAATTAGGACGAGACTAAATACTTACGGCAGAGGAAAATAATTTACATCTCTTACAAAAGGAAAAAAGAGAAATAACAAAATAAAAAAAAACTTCGCTGTACACCAATATCGAACCCAGGCCTTCAGTTCAGTAGGAAGTTTCGCTAACCTCATCACCACCTCAGCTCTTAAGAGTGCTCTGAATTTATTTCCTATACTTTCCGTCATGCAAAAGCTAGGGAGATCGAGCGTTTTTTCAATATTTCCACTCTAGAGCGACAAAATGACATTTCTGGGAAAATGTCAACTAAACAATGAGATCTGAAAACGTCGAAGGCTACTTTGGTAAGCGGTTGTTGAAAAAGCTTTTTGCTACTGCCGACACTGTAAATAGTCCATACATGCTTAGCAACAAAACAGATAAATGGCCTATATCATTCGTTTACTGATTCATCTTGATCATGTAAATAGTGTCATTTACATGCCTAGGGTAATAATGACTTTGACAGCTTCATTTATAGACCTTTCCAGAACACGTGACTCTGACAGGTCGGCCATATTTGCTGGAGTGTAAACATATTGATTAGTTGGTGTTTAACCTTGTGCATTTAGTTTAAAAGTTTTTTTTTTCTTGTTTTATTTTGATAAAATTGTAACAAATATGCCACGATTCCTTATTCCTTAGCGGTCATATCAAGTGCCGGTACGATGAAAAATTCGTAATAAGTATAGACAATATCGCGATCCGTACCTAAATTAACTGATATTCACTAACCAACTTTCTATAAAATGTCGAGAACAAGAAGCTGCAGACTCATCTGGTTTACCACTTGTGGTGTAGCCCATATTTTGGGAGGAATCCTATCAGGATACATGTTTTCCTTTAAGGCACTGAGTTTTCCTAAAATTACTTTTGAAACTCATTTATGTACAAAAATTAACTGATATACACTAACTAACCTTCGAGATAATGTCCACACGCCAAGTTTTAAGTTGTGATTTACTGATGGAGCCCCGTTTTAAAGCATTAATCCAAGCATCGCACGTTGTGGAAATAGATGATTTGAATAGTCACCATGCTTCTTTAAAACTACCGGAAATGGAAAAAAGATACCTCATCCATTTCTTCCCGCATTCCACACTTAACAACACTACAAAACGATGGCATATTAATACATTTAAGAACTAATTACTAATTAAAGTCTAAATATTGACAGTTGTTTACCAGTAAACAATGAAAACTAAATAGAATATGTGCCCTCCAGCAAATGTCAGTGACGTCATTCTGGAATGGTCTATATCAATTTTTAGGTTATGAAACTTTTTGAATATTATTGTTATTATTGTCTGTTTATTCGGTAACCTACACAAACAACTTAGAATGAAATAGCGGAACGAATAATCATGAAGGAAGGGTAAGAAAACAAACTTCAATCCAGGCAAATTTTGAGAAATGTCAACAAGCAGCGGGAAAAACGTAATAAGTAACACGGAATGTATCGACTGTTAACATCCTCGGCAAGCGACAATCCTCGGCTTTGCCTCGGCCCGTACTCGCTCACCTCGAATATTAACACGTCTTTACGTTCCTTGTTACTTAAATAACTATTAGTAAGTCTACAAACACACTAATTACAACTTTTCCGTCGTCAATATCCCTTTTCCAATGATTAACCTACCGACATATATTTCACAAGATTGATGTTGTTTAAATCCATATTTGTTGAGATATGATAAATTATTTCCATGTTGTTTTGAGACGGCATCCTTTCAATACTTTTCAAGTAGCTGGTTTGGAGATGAGACAAGCTTTTGTCTATCGGAAACCTCTCAAAAACATCAGGGGTTTTCTTCAAAACGTATTTATTCAACAATAACAACACTCGTTGTGACAAGGTTCGGCATACATTTACCATAACACTGTGATCTAGGGCTTCTGAACCACAAATTTTGTGAATTTAACGGTGCCAAGAGAATTTGAGACCAGATCGGTAGAGCTTTTTAAATACAATAGATCAAATTTATGCAAACACAATCGGGTGTCTATGTCAATATATTTTTATCTGTATAACAATCGTTTCGATTCTCGCCACGCCAACTATTGTTTGTGCGTAAGTGTGTATGCGGTAAAGAATGAGATACTTTCAGCAACGTTGCCGAATTGAAATAAGTTTCCGTTGGAATGCGGAATTCCAACACATGTAGTCATCTGTTCATGAACTACCACTTCAATAATTACCTTTTCAAAAATTGGAAGAAAGTTTATTAGTCTTAATTTCTCCAGTTTATGTTGAATACTATCTTTTGGGACTGGAACAATATTACTAAACTTCAATTTACTTGGCATGACACGTTTACAAACTCGTATTGATGAGATTTAATGAAAAAAATGCATCGTTCGTGAGCTATAGGGGAAAACCTCGAAAAACATTAAAAAAGTTCCAAGGTTTTTCGCGATTACTGATGTTTGCTCACCTCTAATAAAGTAGCAAAACTGAAAATCTATATAGCGACTGAAAATACATAAACCGTTGAGAAAAATAATACGGATTTTTTCCTGGAAATATCAATTTCGGATCTCGTTTGATTGGAGTAGTATTAGACCAGTGCTGATGGATATTCCACGGTTTTTCGCGATTGGCAACGAGAGTTGACATCCTGGAAAATCGAAAAAACTGATTTTTCAGTTTTTTTCTAACGCAATAATTTTTTTTATGAAAAAGTACCCGCACGGTTCTTATGGAAAATGGGTCCCAGTCGAATTGGCTGAAAATTTAGTATAATATAGTTTATGATGTCCTGATCAAATGTCTCCATGGGCACAACGAGATCTAAAGTACCGGTTTTGAGATACAGGGTGTCAAACATGAAGAGGCAGCGTTCTTACTTGCCTTCAGAAAATCAGTAATGTGACGATTATTTTGTTACAAACATTTAAGGATAATAATTGCAATCTCAATATTGTCGACACGAGTTATAATGAAAAGTTCTAAGACTCCGTATACAGGGTTATTAATAATTACATAATGTTTATGTAATTCTTTGAACAAAATCAGTCAAACGCAAAAGCTCGTAGACCTGCAAAATAGTTAAATATCATTTGATTTTGATATTGGGTGATCGGAGATTACTATTATACAGGGTCACCCAAAACTTTCCTTTTTAGATGCATTTTTTAAATTATTTTAGCATGTGTATACAAATTAATCATAAAGTAGAAAATTAATGAATAGAATGGTCGATATTCATGTCTATTTGTTGCATCTTATACGGATCCTGGTCAACGCCATGATGATGCAGCTTTCGCTTTCACATGGGAGACTACTGCATTAAAAATGTTGATGCATACCACAAAAAGCATACGAAATTATCGTTATGTGGAAGGTATCTACACTTCCGAGCACAAGATTTACAAGTGGAGTAATATCAATCTAGGGCATTTTATTATTCATTGAGCATTTATAATATGTGTATAAACATTCAAATTCATTGTCACTCAAACTACTCTCGTGGTATATTCTCGACAGATTTATTGCTATATCTTTGTAAGAATGACAAGATTTCTCATCTTATGATCGGTTAATGTTATGTTATCCAATAATTATTACCTAATATACCTAATATATCCTTGCATATCTAAATGATGTGCACATGATTTACTCCTTTCGGAAATATAGCCCCATATTCAACAGATAATGAAGATCTTCATCGGCGGTACATACCGTGTGAGTCACTAATTATTAGGCATTTTGGGCATTTGTTCCATCTTGTACAGCATTTACCCTTGTAGTAATACTTGTCTCAATTCTGTTATACAGAGCCTTTTAGCTGATGTAACAGTTTCAATATTATTATTTTAAACTTTTTTTGTTTGTTTTAGATAATTGCCAAAATTCCAAATCGGCATAAATGTACATGGAGTTGTAAGTACTATGATAAATAAATTTTATTTATATTGTAATTGCCTGTATGTGTGATCTGAACACATATTTAAATTAAATATATTTAGTTTGAGGGTGAATATGTTATAATTATTTGATTTAACTATTTTTTGAGAACTTTTATTATATCTGATAATAAAGCAGTTTGTCACATTTGATGAATCACCCTGTATAAAACAACGAATCATCGTATCGCCGGCGTCCAGCCTTAATTCAATACCCTTTCCAGAAAATGAAAATATGAAGAGCACGGTGTTACTAGGTGCGGTGTTACTACATAATATAATAATATAGTAGTAACCTCAGATTACCCAATATCAAAATCAAATGATATATACATAGACTGCAAGTCTACGAGCTTTTGCGTTTGACTGATTTTGTTCAAAGAATTAGGCACATAAAAATTATGTAATTATTAATAACCCTGTATACGGAGTCTTAGAACATTTCATTACAACTCGTGTCGATAATATTGCGATTGCAATTATTATCCTTAAATGTTTGTAACAAAATAATCGCCACATTATTGATTTTCTAAAGGCAAGTAAGAACGCTGCCTCTTCATGTTTGATACCCTGTATCTCAAAAACTGTCCATTAGATCTCATTGTGCCTATAGGGACATTTGATCAAGACATCATGAACTACATTATACTAAATTTTCAGCCAATTCGACTGAGACCCATTTTCCATGAGAACCGTGAGTACTTTGGTGGAAATATAATATATTATGTTTCAAGTAAGCTGTAATTTTTTTGTAGCGAAATAGAGACTTTTAATTTTTTTTCGTGAAATTCCGAAAAAACGACCTCATATTCGAATGGAATGTTTCACCGGTCTTTTCAATCTCGCCTGTAGCCATTTTTTCCGTTGAAGCGTCTACTTTTAAATTATGTTATAAAAGAGTAGCACTACTACAGAATTTTTTTCCAGAAAACGCGAAAAAATTGAAAAACAGATTTTCAAAAACCGATTTTTGAAATTTTTGTTCCAAACTCATATTTATTTATTGAAATAAACGGTTGAAACCTTCCGAGAATGATTTCATGTTACCTTAATAGGTACAAAGAAAAAACAAGGACATAAATAAGGATTTGATATGATAGAAGTGAACTTTTAGGGGTAAAAATGGTTTCGCACGATTTGCAGCAAAAATTTACCTCCTACAAAAAAAAATCAGAAAAACCGTTGTTGGCAATAAAAAATCTACAACTTTCGGTTTTAAAATTTTTCCACATAACCTCAAATTTTCCGGAAAAATCGGAAAAACCGTTTAAATTTAGTTTTAATTTTTTTCTTGTGTCAAAATTGTATGTTGTACACGTTTTTTTCAGATAATGAAGCTAGCGACTTGATTGTGTTTTTAAAATAAATTTTTGATTGCATCACAAATTCCTTAGTTTACTTTCACGAACGTTTATTTTTTTCCTTAAATTTTAACGTAAATATTATAAAATAATATGTTTTTGTGATAAACAGTTTTCTACAAATAAACGTGATTTGAATATAGTGAAAAAAACTTCTTCGAATTGCGAAAAAAATGTCTAATTCAGAACATAAAACGATATATTTCCACCAAATTTTGCTACTAAATTAAATAAAATGGTTTCTCCGATTTTCCCGGAAAATTTGATTTCATTTGGAAAAAATTTAAATACAGAAGTTGTAGATCTTTTTATTGTCAGCTACATTTTTCTTAATTTTTTTTTGTAGGAGGTTAATTTTCGCTGCAAATAGTGAGAAACCATTTTTACCCCAAAAGTTTCGACCATCTGTCATAATGAAAACCTTATTTATGTCCTTGTTTATTCTTTGTACCTGTTAAGGTAACATAAATTTCATATTCTCGAATGGTTTTAACTGTTAATTTCAATGATTTCAATAAATAAATAGGAGTTTAGAACAAAAATTTAAAAATTAGATTTTTACAAATCTGTTTTTTTAATTTTTTCGCGTTTTCTAGAAAAATTTTCCATGGTAGCGCCACTCTTTTATCAAATAATCTAAGAGTAGACGCTTCAACGGAAAAAATGGCGGCTGACGAACTAGAAAATACAAAGGACCCCGCAAACACCTTATGGAATTTGGGTCCCGGTGGATTTTTTTGAATTTTTGCTATGATGTAGTCCATGTAATTCTCAACCAGTGTTACCATTGCGCCAACCTAAAAAAATTAGCAGTTTTACTGCTAGGGGGCGTTGAAATCACCTCTTGCGCAGATTAGACTATTTATTTTTGAACCCGGTAACAATATTTTCACTTGTTTCATTATTGTCAATGTTGCACATTATTGTGCTGTTTTATAAAAAAAATTCTTACCCCCTCCCCCTTTTCCCTCAACTCCAATAACGAAACACAAAAAAAATATTTCTCGAGTGCCTTTAAATTAATCGTCGAATGTTCAAATATGCCTAAATAAGGGAAATAGCAATTTTTTATGATTATCCCCCCACCCCCCAAATGACACAAAACGAAAAAATTTCGGTGGATTTTTCTAAATTTTTGATATGATGCAGTTCAAGTGATTTTGAATAGAACTAAATTGAATAACAAACCCCAAAAAATGAATAGTTTTTATGCTAGAGGGCGTTGAAATCATATCTTAATTTTTTATAAATTGAAAATCTAAAACCTCCTTCTTACCCCCTACCTCTATTTTGAAACATGAAAAAAATGTATTCCCGACTACTTGTAAATGCTTTATCAAAATAAACGTTTTAATCAGCTGAAATTGAGGAAATCGTACAGTTGTATAATTCCACCTTTCCCTCCCTTCAGAAAAATATTGGTAGAGTTTGCTGACTTCTTAGTAGGGCGTAGTTCATGATTTTTGAATATAAATTAATTTGGGCGAATATCTTGAAAATAAATAAAAATTAAACATCAACAATTTGAATTTGTGGTGGTAATTGAATTAATTTTTTTCGTGTTTTGGTTTAGTTTGGTTGGGGGTAAGGGGGAGGCTTTAGATTTTCAATTTATAAAAATTTACACAATTGTTCGGCATAAAATAAAACAAAAATATGTAGAGATATTGTTTCCGCCTATAATAAAGAATAGTCTATTCTAAGCAAGGTATGATTTCGACGCCCCCTAGCATCAAAACTATTCATTTTTGGGGTTTGTCATCCGATTTATTTCTATTCAAAATAACTTGAACTGCATCATATCAAAAATTCAGAAAAATCCACCGAAATTTTTTCGTTTTGTGTCATTTGGGGGGTGGGGGATAATCATAAAAAAACTGTTATTTCTCTTATTTAGGCATATTTGAACATTCGACGATACATTTGAAGGCACTCGAGAAAATTTTTTTTTTGCGTTTCATAATAGGAGTTGGGGGAAAAAAGGGAGGGGGTAACAATTTTTTTTATAAAACAGCACAATATTCTGCAACATTAGCAACAATGAAACAAGTGAAAATATTGTTACCGGGTTCAAAAATAAATAGTCTAATCTGCGCAAGGGATGATTTCAACGCCCCCTAGCAGCAAAACTGTTCATTTTTTTAGGTTGGCGCAATGGTAACATTGGTTGAGAATTACATGGACTACATCATACAAAAAATTCAAAAAAATTCACCGGGACCCAAATTCCATAAGGAGTTTGCGGGGTCCTTTTACTGGTGAAACTTTTCAGTTGAAAATGAAGTCGTATTTTCGGAATTTGCCGGAAAAGAGGGAAAATCTGTATTTCGCTACAAAAAAATTACAGCTCACTTAAAAAATGGTAAGTTTTAATTTCATCAAATGTCGTGAAAAAAAAAAATTTGCGCAATAAAAAATTTGTAAACTGAATCGGTTTTTCTGAATTTTCCCGGAAAATTTGATGTTATGTGGAAAAATGTTAATCACAAAAGTTGTAGATCTTTTTATTATCAACCTCTTTGCTATTTACCTTTTTTAGATAGAAGGTCAACTTTCGTTACAATTCGCGAAAAACCGTGAAAAACCACTTTCAACCCCTAAAAGTTCACCCCATTCCACCCTTCTCCATTTTGTCGACTCCACATTATTTTTTCCGTCATTCAAGCAATATTTTACTCCTCTTGGTAAGTTTCATGGTGTTTTTTTTGTCTCAAAAATGCATCAGCACTGGTCTATATGCTCTCCAAGCATTTTATTTTCGTACAAAAAACTAAAACTCCGCGAAAAACTTTCTATCAATAAAACGAGGAGCATATAGGTTACCACATCGTTTACACCCTTTGAACATGGATCGCCCTACACAAATCCTATTAGCGTCCATTATTCAATAAAAGCAAATTCATGGCGAATTTCCGCATAGCTTTTTCTGTTCAAAATACCTAACACCGCTTGGTACTAGGGAGCCAAAACTATACAATTAATACCTCAGACATCTAATTTTCCAGCTATTTTAAAATTATAGCCTGACATCAGCCAGTGTTTTACTCCCTCGAAACAGTCGAATCGCAAGGTCGTCGTGTTTTCATTCCCAAAATTCGGTTCATAAATAAAAGCTAATATGGAAACAAAAACCATCAGCAAATAGGAGGATATTGTTCGGTTCTGGAATTTCAGTTTCATGTGTAATTTATTAAAGAGGTGTCAGTGGGTGTTGGTTACTTATTCAGGATTTCGCTGAAAAAGCTGTGAGAATGAACATTTGTTTTTCATTATGGTAATGATAAACTAGTTGCCAATTTTGCTTACATTCAGTATAACAGAAATTCAAAAGCGCTGATAACATGAAAATAGTTTGTGCGATCAGAATCTTGTACATAATACGGTGCACGCTATACAGTTCATTATTTTCAGTAACCATAAATGATTTGATTCAATCAAAGTTGAGAGAAGTGATATTTTTCGGGCACATTAGAATGTTCTCAAATCGGAAATATCTTTGGCAATTTTGTAAATTATCGAAAGTAATCAAAATGGTCAATTTTCTTGCAAATATTATTTCAAATGTATGAAAAAATTAATAGACCAAGGGTAATATGATATGCAGATGAAACCTTCAGCAAACACGAAATATTTTAATAAAAATAATTCTTTCAATTCAAATATGATATGTCGTCTAGAACTGGAAAAACAGCTCAGTTAGTTTGAACGCAATAGGAATTGATTAAATTTCTACAAAAATTATCAAGTTACGTGTTTCCTCTCTAATACCGATTATCATCCACACTAGAAATAATAGGCCAAGACGATAATTTTTGGGATCTAAAAAATTTAGAACAGGATGATACGCATTGGAAGAGTAAGAAAGTATAACAAAAATGAAATAAAAAGTAATTTACGGGCAAATTGAGGACGGTAAGTGCAAGGGGATGATATTTTAAGGGTGGAAAACGGTTTAGAACGATTTTCGGCAAAACTGCGAGTCCTATCGAAAAAAAATTTATAGCAAAGTTGTAGGCAATGAAAAGACCCACAACTTTTGTGACGATACTTTCTTCACATAACCTCAAAATTTATGCGAAAAATCTGAAAAACCGACTTTTTGGTCTTTTATTTATAGCTCACACAAAAAAATCCACAAAACTAAGTGTAAACTCACTTTTGTATATCCCAAATACACTGTAATTATTTGGATTAAAAATTTTCATTGTTTCCCCTTATCCTCTTTCCCATTATCATGTAAAACATTGAGCTATTTATTAAAATCTACACTTTAATAACTCGAAAAATGTAAGTTTCCAGTTACATTGATGAAATAAAGAATTGTAAATCCATGAAACCTGGAGATTGCAAAATGCAAAAAACATGCAAAAATGGTTAATTTTCTAATCATTAAAGATGGGATTCGAAGGGGATTTTATATTCATAAATACTTTATCTTGAATTCTAATCACTTATTCATTAGTTTTTGCTTCTTTGATGGAATTTCTTCTTCGTTAGATTCGACAAATGTTCCCAATTCTAGTAGATATTCGAAATCTTCAAGACCATCATCGCCTTCGTCTCCAATATTTTTTCCAATCTGCATTGGTTCTTCATCCACAATTTCATCTGAATCATCAACTTCCTCGTAGGTTTTTTCTTTAACATTGGCGCATTTTTAAGAACCATGACAGTTTGAACATTTGTGCATTTCAAACCATGTTTTCGGCAGCCACATTTTAGACTGTTACATCCAGTTTCACAGCTGCAGCAAGTGTTTGCGGAATTAATTCTTTATCTGTCAATTTTGGTAGAATGCCACGTTGATGTTGCTTCCAGCCCCAATCTGTTGCTGTCAGGTCGTTATCCAGTCTAGTATGAACCTGATAATATGCCCTATAACAATGGTGTTCTGTTGTGCTTTATATTAAGCTCACAGCCTCCTAGCCCCACTTCTCTATGAAATATCTTCTGATGGGCTAAAATTTTCGGTATTCCATTCATGTATATAAATTATCTTGAGATAGCAATAAATAGGCACCTACGCATACAATTTAAAAATTATTATCCTACAAATTTCTCAAAACGTTAGATGTCTTATAAAGTATTAAGTTTATTAACTTAGTTGGTTGTTAATTATGGTGGTATATTTCGATTTGCAATTTTTTAATTTCTCAATGCAACATGGAAACTTACATATTTCGAGTACTTAAAGAGTTAATTTTAATAAATAGCTCAAAATTTTATTTAAAAAAATTGTCGAATTCGAGTTTTTACGTTTTTTGCATATTCTGAGAAAATTGCCATAGTGCTGTAAATTTTTTTATAACATCAGAAAGTAGAGAATTCATCTAAAAAAAGCACACCGATATATTTCAAAAAGCAGATATTTTGACGTGAGAATTTTCTATTGAAAATTAGGTTACTTTTTCGATATTAAATTAAAATAAAGGAAAAAATTAATATTTTAAATCAAAAAAATTACAGCGTGTTTGAGGCATGAAAATGTAAGTTTTAGTCAAAAAACAAATATTTTAGTAGGAGATAAAAATCCAAAAAGTCGTTTTTTGGATTTTTTGCATACATTTTGAGGTTATGTGAAAAAAATGCAAATACAAAAATTGTAAGTCTTTTTATTAACTACAACTTTGACATTAAAATTTTTCCGATAAGACTCGTAGTTTTGCCGGTAATTGTGATAAACTATTTTCCTCCTTTAAAATCTCACCCACTTCCCGACCTCAAATGTCCGTAAATTATTTTTTCTCTTATTTTCTTACTTTTCCAATGGGTATCATCCTGTTCTGATTTTTTTCACTTTTCACCATTTTCAAAGGCTTCGGCCCTGGCCTATAATGCCTATTGAATGAAATATACTTGGAAGTATGGGAGATCATTTAGTGATTTACAAATTACAAAAATTATAAACCTAAAGGTTTTGTGGATATTAGTACTATTAAAATACCAGTCTTGTCAAAAATTTTAGAAAAATCACACAGAGAAAACTCGTCCAAGTAAATTGTTTACTCGAATAAAAGTCAATTGTGGGTGCCGAATTGTCGCATACTGTTGAAATATCAGATACGCTTAGTATAGCATAGTAATCTGCTTTGCATTGGTCAAGTAAATTTGGGTATAAATCGGACAATTTTTCAAAAGTCGTTTGGGATCGATTGTGTCAGGGTTACTCCTGTCAGCTCAGAATAAAAAATTCATTGTAATTTGAATTTTTATGCTGATATACAAGATACAAGATCAATTGTCCAAATTTTAGGAAAAAAAAAGGAAAAAGCCTCTATCACTTATTTGTAGTAGGTATGTCTGAAGATGATAAAATGTATGAAAGGATATTTGTTGAATTAACAACACGTTGTGAAAATGGTAGATTTATGGTGCAAATACCTACCTATGTTAGATCTTCCATCAAAGTTGGGGAATTCGAGGGAAAAAGTGAATTGAATAGTTAAAAAATTCCCATAGTGTGAAACCTATAAATAGATTTCATGGAAGAGTATTAAGATTTGGGACATATGTCCTTGGTTAAACCAAACTTTAAATGTGGCGAAGTGTCTTACAACCGTATGCATAGTCAATCGCCAGCGACTCGCCAGAGTTTCGCCGTTCGCTACACAAGGATTATAATACACAGTCGAGCTCCAAAAAAGTGACAATTATGCAATAAGTCACATTTTGGCGGAACGCTGGCGATGTACCACTTTTTTAGAGCTCGACTGTGCATAATAGTTCTTGTGTAGCGGGCGGTAGAGTCGCTAGAATTGACTATGCATACGGTTGTAAAAGACACTTCGCCACATTTAAAGTTTGGTTTAACCAAGGACATATGTCCCAAATCTTAATACTCTTCCATGAAATCTATTTATAGGTTTCACATTATGGGAATTTTTTAACTATTCAATGCACTTTTTCCCTCGAATTCCCCAACTTTGATGGAAGATCTAACATAGGTAGGTATTTGCACCATAAATCTACCATTTTCACGTGTTGTTAATTCAACAAATATCCTTTCATACATACCTACTACAAATAAGTGATGGAGGCTTCTTCAAAGCCTAAAATTTGGACAATTGATCGTATTATTATCGTATTATTATCGTATTATTATCGTATTATTATCGTATTATTATCGTATTATTATCGTATTATTATTAGTTTTTAATGGATCTTCTCTTACATCATTACTGGTACCTATAGTAAAGGGGGAGGGGCAAATATTCAGGATGATTTGATATACATTATTGTGAGGTTTAGAAAATATCCTGTAGTGGTTTGCTCAGAAAACTCTGCGGATGTATTGTCACGTGGTGTATTACCTGATAAGATTAGTGATAATGAAATGTGGTGGAGGGGGCCTTGGTGGCTTTCTTTTTCTCAAGATTCATGGCCAGATTTAAAATTGCAGCAATTGGATGGAATGCCTGATATAAGAAAAAAGAAAAATGATTTGTCAAGTTAGGAAAGGTTATTTTTCATTTTCTTTTCAGTGGTTTTCTAACTTCAATGAACTGAAAAAAAACTATAACTTATTGCTTGAGGTTCATACATGATTGTAAGTAAGTACCCTAATAATCGTAGAAATTACTACTCTTCAGCAGTTGAATTGGAATGGTCATTGCAGTGGTTGGTCAAAAATTGGTCTCAACAAGAATATTTTTTCAGGAATTGTTCGATTTCAAAGTTCGAAAGCATATAAAATGTAAAGAAATTAGCCGATTGAGTTTTATTGATGAGTCTGGTTTTCTGAGGATGGTAGTAGACTTCAGTTATCTGAATTAGACATACGTTACTCTTATCGTCAAAACATCACCTCACTCTATTGTTATTCGAAGCTGAGCATACGAAGTTTTTTTATGCTGGTTCGCAACTTTTTTTCAAATTTTTTAAATTCTTCAAAGTGAACCCTGAAGGTATAAACCAGGTTATGGTGGTTCTTCCAGTCAGGGCGATGCCTCCATTTTTCACGACTGGTGTAGACTATGGCGACCCATTTCAAATTAAAGATGAATCTGGTCGTGGTCCGGGGATATCTAAATGTTATACAGGGTCACTGATATATATATATGGAAACGATCGATTAGTTCCTAAAGTAAGAAAGCTAGCGAAAAATGTTGGGATTCGAAAGTTCTAGGGTTTTTCAAAATCCATTATATTAACGAAAAATTAAGTATACAGGATCAGTCAAAAAGTCAGGACGAAACAAAGTTGCTTTTTCTCTAATGGGTCACCCTGTATATTATTTCACATATCTATTGTTCTCAAAATTCTGAACAAAATTTATTCAGCACATCATTTCCTAAATTTAACAGTTTTCGAGATATCGAATTTTGAAAATAAGTTTCTAATAAATGATCCAAAAATGTTTTAGTCCATTAAGTTCATAGTCCATCAAATTACCTTTGAAAGTTTTCAGCTCCATAACAACGCCGCGTCGTTCTTTTGTCTAACAGTGATGCTCTTGACAACACATGTCAAAAATACAATTAGGGTAAATAATTTTCGCGCAAAAATGGCACGTTTGTCTGATACTGAGCGTATTGAAATTTTAATGATCATAGGATACGGTGATAGAAGACCAAGTAGTGGATATTTTTAATGAATTGCATCCCAATCGGGAACCCATTTCCAAATCAACCGTTTCAAAAACATTGCAGCGTTTTCATGAAACTGGAGGTGTCAAAGATCGACCAAAAAGTGAAGAAAATTCTTTGAATGTCATGTTAGATGTGGTGGAAAATCCAATAAATTCAGCACAGCAGAGGGCTTTGAATCATAACATGAGTCTATATTCCATTAAAAAAATTGGCAAACTGCAAAAATTCTATCCATATAAAATTACATTTGGTACAAGAATTGAGTGAAGACGATTTTGATCGTAGAATCGAGATCTGTGAAGTTATTATGGATAAATTAAATAAAAATGTCAACTTTGTCAACCACATTTTGTTTTCAGACGAATCTATATTTTGTTTAAACGGGCACGTAAATCGACACAACTTGGTCAGACCAAAATTCACATTGGATTGAGGAAGTTCACACTCAACGACCACAAAAAGTAAATGTCTGGTGTGGCATTATTGGTGGACACGTCATAGGACCTTATTTTATTAAAGGAAATTTGAATTTTAAAATGTAGTTTACAAAAATAGGCCGCCAAATATCGAAGAGTTGCAAGAAAGAATAAGTCATGAAATTTCTACCATTCCTCCTCACATGGTTTTAGATTCACTACAAAATTTTGTTCAGCGAGTTCATTACTGTCAGGAGGTAAATGGTGAACACTTTGAGCACCTTATTAAATATAAGTCCAAAGAATAGTTTGTTGTTTATTAAAACTTGTTTTCTCTCTTTTTCTCCTGGCATAACTATTGTTTCATAAAATTTCAAATATCATAGACATTCATGAAAAAATACATTTTATCGTTTCATGCATTTTTATCAACCCTGAACAAATATGCTATAATTGAATTGTTATCATATCCACATACTTTCATAATAAATATCCATTATTTCGTGCTTTTTCTTTAATAAATATGAGAGTAGTAACAAGTTTTTTTTGAAAATTCGAAATCTCGAAAACGGTTGAGTTTAGGAAGTAATGTGCTATATCAATTTTATTCAGAATTTTGGGAAAAATTGAAATATGGAATATTATACAGGGTGTCCCATTAGAGAAAAAGAAACTTTGTTTCGTCCTGACTTTTTGACTGACCCTGTATACTTAATTTTCCATTAATATGATGGATTTTAAAAAACCCTAGAACTTTTGTATCCCAACATTTTTCGCTAGCTATCTTACTTTAGGAGATAATCGACCGTTTCCTTACATATCAGCGACCCTGTATATGCCTGTTTGAGTGTTTCTTTACTAGAGCAATTAGTATCTAGTTTGTTATTTGATGCTTTCATTGCAACCCTAAGGAGGTTTGTATCCAGACGTGGCAAACCTAGTACAATATACTCAGATAATAGTTCTACGTTTATTGAAGCTACTGAAGAACTAGACTCTTTGAGAAGATTTTATAAAAATGAGAGTGGGTCTTCAGGATCATTATGTAGAAGTATAAACTGGCAGTTCATTCCTGCTAATTCACCAAATTTTGGTGGGATATGGGGAGCAGGGGTAAGATTGTAAGACCATGATTTCATTTGTAACCGGTCATGAATTATTCGTGTTTGACGTTTGGACAGTTCTATATACCCTGCTCACAGAAGTGGGGGTGGTTTTAAACTCCCGTCCTCTGGTCTCTTTCCTGTTCCACTGATGATATAGATTTCCTTATTGGCAAAGAACTCACGTTCATACTAGATCCAAATCTGAAGGGTATACCAGAAAATCACCTGTCCAAGTTACAACAAATATTATCAAAAAATATCTGGACCAGATGGCCTAAAGAATGAATCATGAAGTTACAACATCGGAACAAATAGAGTTCTGAGTCTGCAGATCTGAAGGTTGGACAGCTAGTGATAGTTCGTAAGGATTATCTGCCTCCAATGCAGTAGCGACTTGGTTGCACAGTCGCTGTATATTTTGGAACTGATAAAAAGTTGAAGGTGGCAAGAATTAAAACTACTCGTGGTGAAATAAAACGTGCAATTTCAAAGATATGTCCTTTACCTATAATAGGCGATGACATACAGTGTGTTTCACTAGAAATTAACTCACTGCACAACATTGGTCATCCTACGTGATATATTTTGCAAGTCAGCAGCGATGGCATCACCCATTTTTCCGGAAAGTTATATTAGGGGGCAAAATTGGTCCGAAATATCTTCGGATTCGTATTCAGGATCTCCAAATTAACACCAATACACCTGTCTCCTGAAAAAATGTCTGTCCTGAAAAATTCTAATTTGTTTCACTTCTCATGGAAACGTCCCCGTATCTTCTGTAAATGGCGACGTAGAACCATAAAATTTTCAGGATCGATAGATACACTAGAAATAAAATTTTATCACAAAATGGGTTATTCTACGTGATATGCATTGCACACCAGCAGCGATTAAACCACCCAGTTTTTTCATCGCTGCTGGCGTGCAGTGTATATCACGTAGGATAACTCCTCTTGTGCAGTGAGTTCATTCCTATTGATACTGAAATTTTCATGGTTTCTCGTCAAAAATTACGAAGATACGGGGGCGTTTTCATGAGAAGTGAAACAAATTAGAATTTTTAAGGACTGAAAAATTTTCAGGTGTATTAGTAGTAATTTGGGGATCCTGAACACGAATTCGAAGGAATTTTGGTCCAATTTTGCCCCCTAACATAACTTTCTAGGAAAAAGGGTGGTTCCATTGCTGCTGGCGTGGAGTGTATATCACGTAGTGCAGTGAGTTCATTTTTAGTGTATCTATCGATCACGAAAATTCATGGTTCTAAGTTAGAAATTTCGGAAGATACGAGGGTGTTTCCATGAGAAGTGAAACACACTGTATATGGCCAGATAATTAACTGATTTGCAAATTTTTATTTCATAATGTTCAATTTGTGTATTTGGCTTGAAAGGAATCTTTTCAAGGTATCAAGATATCGTATGTTACGAAAATATGTTATAATCTAGCATGTAGGTAATGTCAACATGACAGATAAAAACTGTTATGAGTTTGGTATGTACAATTGGGAAATAGCGCTTAAGGAGAAGTAACTACGGGATTTTCTTCATAAGGTTTAAAATAAGTTATAATACAGTCCTTGGCGTGGAGTTCATCCGCAACAAGGACAGAATTTGGTGGAAATATTTTAAATTCACTCTCTCATCCTGGTTGAGAGAAAGAGCAGCATCTGCTGAACTCCTCCAGGTTACGCAAAGGCAATTTATTATCATTATTTGGATTTTTGTCAGCCAAATCATTCAGCAATCTTTTTTCCCTCCACACTAAAAATTTTCTGTAATCATCTCCTAGGCTACAATAACAATTGTTCAACTTATGTCAATCAGATAATTGGCACCAATCAATATCTGTCTCTTCAAAAAAGTCACATTATCAATAACAACACAGTTGGAACGGATACCAATTAAATTTTCATTTAATTACGATCGTCTTTCTTCCAGCAATTTATTGTTGAACATGCGATCGTTTTGACAAGAAAAACCTCGTTTAATGTATGGAGTGATCTATTACGGGAAGCACGCAACACCGTTTATACAAAGCTATTGCGAAGAAAAGCGATAATCTGAGCTGCCCTGATGTGGCAAAAATAATTTCTGTGAGGGGAATGGTTTTTACTCTGAAAATTTGCAGTATTTGTGGCTAGAATTGTACTGCAGGTTTCTGTAAATTGGGTGGAAGTTCACTTCTTCAGTAGTCTTGGTAACAAATGTCGTGTGAAGAATACGTATAAGGTAATTTTACAGTTTTACTTAATCAGTTTATTTTTCTAATGTGTATGTATGTTTTCATAATACTAGTCATATTCCCTTTGTTTCCAAATTAATATTCTGAAGGATTTTTTCTTTTTACATAAAATTCCATTTTTTACGAATTATTGTTAAATGAAGGAAATAAAATGTGTAAATTTTTGTATTAAATATGCTTAAGAATGAGACACAGAATATTTTGCAAAATATTTTTGTTGCAAAAAATGATATTTCTTTCCGAAACGGGAACAATGTTCAAATAAAGCACAAATTCGCATAACTCAACTTTTTACATATTTGTTTCACTTGCTGTTAAATTATTTGAAAGAACTATTTTGTTTATTCATGCCTGAATGCATTTCTTAAGATTATTGGACCTTTTTGTACTTGTTGAATCCTAAAATTCGATCATTATTGTCCAACCAATTTAATAAAAAAAAGAAAATTTTTATTGAAAACATAATATTTACCTGTACATAACACGTTACCTCATCCTCTGACAGTTCAGAATATTCGCTATCCGGAAATAATTCTCGAATGGCTTCAACTGTATTTTCTCACATAAACAACACTGAGTCTTAATTAGAAAAAAATTGTATGAAAAATTAATTATAGATCAGCAAAATGAAAAAGGTACTGCAGGTCGAGTAAAGTTGTAAGAATTTTCACATCACAATTTTTTTAAGACTATCTGTACCTGCAACTCAGAAAGCTACTTTCAGAAATTGATCATGATGAAACGAGCTGGAGCCGGACCTGTCCGGTCAGACCTCATCAGATGCGAGCCGACGAAACATAGCGTAATGATATTATCACCACTCACGTCTGTCGAAATGCCAAGAGCCATTCAGAACTGAGTAGACTCGCGAATGATCCGGAAGAAAGCGGAATCTACATACATATAAATAGAAAGCCGCTACCAGAGAGGGCAGATAAAGTTACAGTACAACCCAAACTGTCTATTTCGATACGCAATTTAAAGTTTTTCGAGATTGGTAACAACGGTAATATCAACAGTCAGATGAACGTCAGACAAGAGGGATGGGATTTTCAGATATTAAACAAAGAAGAAGAATAACCTTTGAATGTTGTGGTGTTATTTGTTGCCCTGGATGGTGCAGTTATTATAAACTTGAATTGTTACATGACTGGTTTCTCGGGCTTTTATGATTAAATTAGCTGGTTTGGACTGGGTTTACAAAATTATGCTCAGTGGTCTTATTGTTTGAAAAGTTATTTTGACTGCAGTGGGAGTGTGGTGAGGCATCGGATACTTCGAAATTATGGAATTCCTTTCCGTAAACTGAACGAGCAAGAAATCATTCACAGCCGTTTGAGCAATTACTCTCAATTCAGGAGGGGTGCAACTTGATTTTTCTTCATCAGTCATTTTAAAAAAGGTAGTTTACTGATAATTTAAATAATTCATGTTCACAAATGAATAACCTGACAGCATCCTTCAAAGTTGAAATATTTTATCAATGCTACCAACCTAATATTTCTGATATTATTTATTAATATCAAATTGAATTTTTTACAATGAAAAAATAAAAAAACTACAATAAAATGCCAAATGGAAAAAAAGTATATGAAACTAAGACACATTGTCGCACTTCTTCTCTTGGAGCACTCCTTGCTTCGCTCGTCGTACTCCAAACAACGCGTGCGACAAAATGGTGTCTTATAAAACTTGTATCTTAATATACTATTTCAGTTTGCGAATATGAATTAATAGTTATATTTTATGAGTGAAAATAAATCAGATTGGATTGGATAGTTGGGACTGGTGTCAGCAGTGGGATTTTCAAAATAAATAGTGCGTAGTGGATAGTCTTCGTGTTGCAAAAAAAAACTGACACCTCTTTTCTCGCAAAATAGACTAGTGACCCGTTAACTAGACAAGTGTTCTCGAAGTGAATAGTTTTCTGGATTCAACAAAAATAAACTGTTGAGATATAAACTTTCTGTTTATAACTGATATCTCGTGCAGACACTGAAAGGAAAAAAAAATTCGAGGTAATTGCGCCTAGTAAACTTAAAAATCGCGGAGTTGAAGCAGGAATTGGAGCAAAGGGAACACGAAACAACTGGTAAGAAGGACGCACTGCAGAAAATATTTTCAAAATGACTGGTCCAAAAAGGAGAAGACCCTGAAACATTTTCTAGAATTGACCTGAGCTCGATAATAAATAATCTCGAGAAAAATGCCCAATTATTGGAAGATAAACTGCGAGAAAACTCGAATAGTGTGAAAGAAGAACTGCAACAAAAATTCAAAGTGCCTAGTGCAAAGTCCGAATAATCGAGAAAGATTCATCGGAACCCGCTACTAGTGAAGGTACCATAAGAAAAGTGATGAGAGAAGTGATTCCTGAGAAGAGTGTGATAAGATGCCGGAATTGACGAAAAATTGGACACTTGCGTAGCAAATGCCAAACAATGGAACTATCGATACAGATGAAGGTACGCACAGCAACTGGGGAACCAGCCACTGTATATGGTGAATTACTATTTGAAGTGGTTGAAATTGTGAGTGAATAGTTTGAATCTTGTTTATTTGATTTGTAACTTTTCAAATGCTCATCCAGAGGTTCGAGGAGCATTTAAGAAGTTACATATCAAATATACAAGATTCAAACTATCACCTCATAGGAAATATTCACAATTTCACACAAAATATGGAAATTTTACACATTCAACAAAAGGTCTGAAATTAAATATACTGGAATCTATAGAAATCAAAAAACATCTGGGTAATAAAAACTATTCAGTTCTGAATGATCAAAAATACCTATAAAATTCACCAATTATTAATAGTGTTATCAGTAATTTCCCGAATGCCCCCTGGCCTCTCATTACCTACTTATGTAACTTCCACTATTTGAGGAGATGACATTCTGTTTATAATTCGCTCAGAAGATGACACAGTTTGTCAAAACAGGTGAAACCAATAAATGTCAGTGCTGTGTAAATTGTGAAGTATAAAGGCAAGGAGACTAATCATTATTTAACAGGAGAGTCTAATCCCCATAAGACAATGGGACTCTAATAGAAAGAGATAAAAGAACATTTGTGACGAAATGTGACGTAGTTGGACATGTCATGGCCGCCGTTCTCTATTGACAGTGACGGACTAGCTCTTGGTATATGAGAGTTACTGCTGACAATTTTGTTGCTTGGTTCGCGTTCGACTCTGTACTCATGTCCAAGTACGTCGCTATGACGCGTTGATGCTACAAGATTCTGATTGGCTAGAGCTTATTAAACCCTCCTGTTAGTTTAGTCTCTTTGGTATAAAGGTGTATTTAGTCAACATTATTTCAAAATTGTGCTTAAATTTATGTCAAAAGCGAAAGTTGAATCTGTTATATCGAATGGCGATATTCATTCGACTTGAGTCTCACCGATTTGAGAGATACAATTATGGACCAGAATTAAGTGGATCTGGAAATCCCTAAATTGTCCTGTGGAATTGATGGGCTAGATTGGAGAGTAATTGGAATGGTATTTATATCCAGCAGCGTTAACATTTTGGTGTATCGTAACCATCCTCCCCGACCGAACATGAAGACTATGAGTGTTACATTCATAGAACTTCATGGCGCAGGAATGAAGATCGGTGATTTCTGTAGTTATTTCGTGGTTTTCTTAGGTGCCGTGGACGAAAAATCTTTTAGAATTTCCAAAAACAGTTAAATATGACATTTTGAAATAGAAAGAGGAGTTTGCAGTAAAATGGCAGTGTTATTTCATTATGAGTTTCAGAAAAATTTAACTGAAGAGAATATTTGAGTGAATATCAGTATCAGCTTTCACCTGAGCTTGAATAATGACACTATTGGCAGTATAGCAAGAATAGTATATTGTGTATCTAGTAGTAAAAGCAATACATTCCCAGACGACAATGTAAATTGTTGGCCGAGGCGAAGCCGAGGCCAACAAGCATTGAAGTCTGGGAATGTGCTTTTACTACGAGGTACACATGTGGGAAAGTGGGCATTCTTGAACGATTTCAGAAAAAATAATTTGAAGTTTATTTGCCCTATACATGTGGTAATGGAGTAGGTGATTTTTAACACTGCCTTCTTTAGACTTCTCATTTCTATTTCAAAATATCGTCTTTACAAGTTTTTAAAAATTCCAAACGGTTTTCTGTCCACGCTGTCATTGAAAAGACTCATAACCGGTACTGTCTTTCTGAAAATTTAATCAACTTAATACTCAACTGCTAAGATTTTTTGAGTTAACGAATTTGACTTCCAAAGAACGCGCTTCCCAAGTAATCTCATTTTAAACTATCGCGGTGGTATGGAATAGGTGAATTTCGTTATTCTTCATTTTACGTACTATAATAATCTTGCTGCTATGATTTGTATTAATATTAAATGACTCAAATATCATCGTGCAACAAGATATTCAACGAGTATGCATTCTCTGGCTTCCCTTGTTTTCTCAATTCTTTTGTTCAACTCAATATGTCTTGTCAAACTAACTCGTTTATAATATCCGAAACGATTATGGGAGTGCAGTATACACGTCTGCCGGGAAAGCATTTCTTAACGTTCTGGAATCAATACATTCTATTGGAATTAGGTTAGCCACTGGAGCTTTTCACACCAGTCCACTCGCCTCAATTTGTTGCGAATCTGGGATACCTCCATTAAAATTTAGATGGAACAGACCGGTACTGAAGTTAGAATTCAGACACAAAACCTGTATATCTGATATATGATAAAAGCCTATAGGGATTACGTAATGTATGCACTAATGAAAAATTTTTAAACTTACCACAGTCTGGAATATTTCCTGAAACATTAAAAAATACTAAGTTAACACCTATTCACAAATAAAAATTATTAAATTACAGACGTATTGCTATACCCAATGGGACCGCCTTCCGAATACATATATCTTGTATCCTAAAATATTTTGACATATGCGAAACAAAATATCTGAATAGCAACATGGCTTTTGCAGTGGGAGATCGATTGAAACTAACCTGGCATGTTTTCTAACCAAGATTACTGAAGTGACCCAAATGTGAGGATACAAGATGATTCAATCTGCAGACTTTGCTAGGGCAATTGACAAAGTCGATCACCAATTTCTTATGGATGAACTACGCAAGTACCGTTTCAGTAATTCACTCCAGACCTGGACCCTTCACTCTTTTTATTGTTTATTCCTTCCTAACTATTTATCAAGTGATTGTCTTTTGCATGCAGATGACTATTATTTCCAGGAAAATAACTAATCAAAAGGATCATATGCTTTTAGAAAACGATATCTGTTCTCTTCATAAATGGTGTGACAAAAACAAATTATATCTGAATATGAGTGAATGCTTTGTGGTTAGCTTTTGCTTATCAAAAAATGTTTTGGAGTATAGTTAACATTTAATTGATCAAGAATTGGAGAGGTGTCGTGATTTGGTCGATTTGGGAGTCACTTTTTAAGCGACTCTTTTTGAAAAATATGTAACGAGAACTTGTCAAAAATCCCAAAAAAATTAACATTTGTGAAACGATTCACAATCGAATTCGAAAATAAACAAACAATTAAAACTCTTTATTCCACTTTGGTTCCATTTGTTGCTATTGTAGGGTACCCGGAAAAAATCATTTTGAAAAAATGCTTGAAAACTGTCCAAAACAAATTCATTTCATATCCACTCATCGTATGACCCCATTATAAATAAATCGAATAAAACTTGAAAATAGAAAACAAGCAAAACATTATCTTTGTTCATGAAATTATGAACTGTGAAATGAATTGTGAGTTCTTGCTATTCCAGATCAATCTGTATGATCCGAGAAAGGCGTTTAGTTCAAATTCCTAAAATACCACTACTTATTGGTCAAACGTGTACTGTTAACACATTTTTGCATACACTGGCTACCTTAGAATGTAAACATTGTCTCTCCCAGTTCTTGAATGAACTACATAAATTAATCTCATCCTCAACAACCCTTGAATGATTACACATCTGGAATTTATACCTCAATTAAAATCGCAGCCCCATTCATTACTGAATGACTGAGTTTTCCAATTTGTTCATTAGGTTGAAAATATCTCCTTTCATCTATCTTTTTTTATATATTAAAGGTACAATAATATAAAATAGATGAAGTGTTTGTATGTTGTTGTTGAAATTGTTATTTCCGTCAACTGATTGCACCCCTACGCGCAACCCTCAGAAGTCGTCGAGAGACTTGTGTGAGCTAGGGAAAACGCAGCCCTTACCTTTTAACGTGTGATGCCATACACGAGACCGATGACCATGCGGGGAAATTTATTAATAATAGCATTTAAATAATTGATTCATAGTAAAAGTTGAATGTAAACTTGTATATAGGTATGTTTTCGAGAAATGAGTAAATAAATGAAAATTGCATCAAGTCACCAAAATTCTCCCAGGCAGAAATTTGGAGCATATTTATCGGTCAAGACCAACCATCACTCGTCCCACATCAGTTCGCATCAGAGAACTGCAGGAACAACTCATATTGTCCTTGCGAAATTCTTCCTTGGCAACTCCAGCAGAGTATTGTTCATCCAGATTGTAATGTTTTCAAGAAAGGAGGAACCAACAGAGAATTGCTCCGTACTAAATTTCTTGAAGCAGTTTCAGAACAGAGTATATTTACACCGATGGTTCCACAACGGAACATGGCGTAGGAAGTGCTTCAACTTTAAATGGGTCCACACACTTTTGGACTTTTCCAATGACTGTCTCTATATTCATAGCAGGCGTTTGATCACGTTTGGCACCAATGCCTCCTCGCCAAGCTTTCATCTTATGGCTTCCCCAAGATGTGTTTTTAGCTATCTAGCTTTCTCTCAGACAGATCTCTCCACGTGGTGGTTGATGGAGTTTCATCTGACCCTCTACCTATGAATGCTGGTGTTTCGCAGGGATCCATTTTAGCACCAACACTATTTCTCTTTCACGTCAATGATTTGTTGGAAGCTAGCTCATGCTCAATACATAGCTTTGTGGATGATACTACTCTTCATACCGCGTTCTCTACTAAATTTCCGATATCAGTCCGTGAAACTAGAACAGAACGGGGAAGAAAAGTGAGTGATATAAATATGGATCTAGCAGAAATTAAAAAATTGGTAGAATTTAATGCGAATTAAACCCAAGAATGCCTTTTCTCTAAAAGGATGATCTCACAGTGGCCAACGTAATTATGTCAGAAGTCTCCATTTCAATTTCTCCTCTATTTCGATGCTCGGTATTACCAACAGCAGTACCCTGTAATGCCAAAAGTGCCTCTCAAAAACTCTCTCTGTTTTGTGCCAAGAGCTATTTCACTGCTCGTCAGTTGGATATTTTTTATAATGCTCGGATCAGATTTGTCCTGGAATACTGTCCCCATGTATGTAGTGCAACCAAACACACATTGAAACTTTCAGATTATATCCAAAAAAGAGCAATTAGTCACTCACTTTTCTGGAACACCCCAGAAAAGTTGACGATCTGTCTCTATTTTACAGATATATTCATGGACGATGCTCTTATAAAATATAATCAATCGTTCCACCGTTAGCGGTCCTATCGAGACTGACCCGTCCAGGTCAGTCTTCACATCCCTTTCTCGTCACTTTGGAGACATGCCGATCATCTCTTTTCCAGGGCTCGTTCTTCCACCGAACGGCAAAGCTTTGGAACTCACTTCCTCAGGAGGTGTTCCCTGAGGCATACAGTCTGCAAAAATTCAAGAAGAACACCAATTCCTACCTATTTTCCCTCGGCTCTCACGATGTTCTTTGAACATTACAGGATCTAAGTGAGAAACAAAACATAAAATAAAAGAACTTTTGGCGATATGGCAAGCACTGAATAGATTTGTCTCTCAATACATGTTCAGATTCTCTGAGCTCTCATTTTTTCCTCAGACTCTTTAGTTAAGAATACAAACCACCACTGAAAGTGGTAAAATTTGCGTGTTGCCCTGGACATGTAGGAATTAGAGAGAATGAAGAAGCAGACAATGGGGGCATAAATCACTCTGATAACATAGTTGGACACTGATCCGCACAGAAGATATCAAACTTTTTTTCCAATAGAAACCAAATGTGAAATGCTAGGAAGATGGGCTAAGACAGAAACGAAACTGAGGTGATTAAACTCGATATTGGGCCTTGAAGATTTTTCTTACATTTGACTACGCATTGATCACACATATCTGACATCAGCTTCACTCCTGAGGGGTGAAGTAATACCATAATGTGTTGTATGTGGAAAAACACTCTCTGCACAGATATGTATTTTAAGAATGCGTACCAACTATGTGATGATATCATATGGGACATCATAATTCCAAAAAATATTAACCAATCTCCTAATAAAGATTTAATCAAATAATGCAGAAATTGATCCGGTTCATGAAATGAAAGTTCTCATTTTAGTGAAGAGTGAATAATATATTAGTAGAAGGGCTAATGACTATGGTTCATAAGTTATTGAACCTTTGGTAGTCTTTTAGAGAGGTATAAACTTCTTGGATTGCTTTTTTATAGACCACCAAAGGTTCAAAACAATAACTTATATCGGTGAACCAAGTAATAAAATAGGCAATTTCTTGAAAAAGCAAGATTTTAATATTTCTTCCAAGACAGACAATACTTTGGGCAAATATATTTAAAACAACAAAGATAAAGTGGAAAAACAAAAAAAGTGTGGAGTAAGTAAATTAACCTGTGGTAGTTGTCCCAAGTTTTATCTTGGTCAAATTGGTAGAATCTTCAAAAAGCGCCTAACCGAACATAGAAACAGCTTTGTTAACGGCAAAACAAATTCAACTTTGCTACCCATTTATCAACCCAAAACAAGGCATCAAGTTGAATCATTTAAAAAGTATGGAGATTAATAAGTGGAAAAGTTCTGATAACCTTCGTAATGACCAACTAGAATTAAATAATTCACCCTTACTTAATATTTTTTCTTGGAAAGGGTAGATTAAATATAATCAGTAATTTTGGTACTTATCGAGGGTTTATTTGGAGACAGGTATAAACCTGAACCCTAATCAATTTGTGATAAGTATTTAAGAGAACACAGCAGAATAGTAATTTAGGTTATCTTGTCCTCTTGAAGATGTTGTACAGCGAAACGATCGTCGTGGATTTGTAAACCCTTTGTAGTGAAAAATCATTCATTTAGTTTCGTTATAGAAATAAATATAGATCGAAAATATGGATTCTTTCCAGATTTCTGTTGCCAATATACAACGGTATCGTTTTCATTGAAAGTTTTAGTAACCGCCTCTAAAATCGAAATCAAATATTGAAACTTTAACGACTTGTATATTATTCCGCTATAATATCGTCAGCAAACGTTTTGAAAATTACATTAGGGTCTATTCAGAGTCAAACCCAAGTTCCAATCGTGGGATATTGCCAAAAACAAGACAGGTATCTCATGATATTATTATAAACAATCATTCATTCCAGATTAAATAAATTATAACGAACATAAACAAAGACCCACTGAATGTGAAAGTCTATCCACAAATCTGCTTAAATATACAATTTATAAATGTTTGATTCTTCGTAGTGAAATTACTTTTCATTAATATTTTATTCTCCTTTCATCTCTCCGCTGCCTAGCCAAGCTCCAATCGCACCTACGAATCTCCCTGTACGACACGGTGTGCAATAACTCGTCATATCAAGACAGGCAACTGGCAGCATTCAGTGTCGGTTGGGTTGCGTGCACGGTAATAAGCAGGCGCTTATATTCCCTGAAACTAATACTTTAAAAGTTCTGTAATATTTCCCGAATTACCAATTGCCACAGGGCACAGGTAGTCAGTCAGTCAGTCACAACGCGGCAGTGAAGGTATCAAGACATTTTGCGAACTCGTAGCTGTTCAGATGAGCATTCTTCAAAGAAACGTTTTTAAGTTTCTTTAGGTATTTTTTGCCAACTTATATTTATCTTTATCTCAACTTATGTAATGCATGAATTTCTAATTTTTCTACGCTCTCTTGTCTGATGCTGCTTACTTTCTCTACTTGTTGATATCCAAGGACAGAACATGACTGAACTCCTGAACGCACACTATTCTTTTATTTATCCTGAGAACATCCTGAGAAACAAGTTAAGCAAGATAGGAATAATTGTTGTTATTTGAATTTCTGTTACAAACCGTTTTGTTCCTACTGCCAGAGAATTTAGAAAATATCATTGGTACATCTAGGAAGATAGATATACAGTGCGGCTTTTTTTTTGAACGGTTTGACTTACAAACATGAAACATAAACCATTTTTATTGGTTTCACTGATACTACTTTTTGAAGTGAATCGTGATTGCTTGAAAGAGGAGGCGGGAGGACATTTCAAATGGTATGGGGAGCAAGTGACACATCGTTAAAAAGAGAATTCATTTCCTTTTCAACCATCTGAATTTTTTCGGATTTCGTTATCGTTTTCTTCACCATATGCACTCGAAATACAGAATGGTGCACATAAAACGAAACATATTGAATATCTTCAAAACGCATATGTTGTGAATGAAATGCGAAAACACGTCAATTTTTAATACAAAGGGGACGGACATCTTCCGATCATAACCTCAACTGTCATACCTCTCCCCCCACCCCTTGGGCACTATCACCCAAACAATTTGAATAGGGAAAGTAGTACGTGTGACACATCATCAAAAAGGTAATTTCATTAGGAGTTCAGCCATATCAATTTTTGCCACCTAACTTTTTATTTTGGCGCCCTCTTGCGGGAAAAACAACTGTTTCGAATTCCAAATTTTGATAGTGCATTTGCAAGCTATTTTGACATAAATCCGGGGACAATGCATTATGGAATTTTTCTAAGAGAAAAAACTGAATGGCGGCTCCAAAATGGCGGACATGATTTGCAATTATAGTCTGATTCGATTCAAAATTGATATGTGGTGGTTTTCAAGGTCGTAAATTATGATTTATCTGTCAATGCAAAAAAAACAAGAGGGTGGCTCCAAGATGGCGGACGGAATTTGTAATTCTGGTCCGATTCGAATCAAAATTAGTATGTGAGGAGTTTCAGGGTAAAAAATTATGATATTTTTGTTAATGCAAAAAACCAAGATAATGGATGAAATTTGTAATTGTAATTCGATTCGATTCAAAATTGGCCTATGGGGGTTTTACAAGTTTTCAGTATGACTAAACTGAATTAATTAAATTGATAAAAAAGCTTTTATACAAATGCGCTAAAAAGGAAATATTTTTTTTTATATGTGTGACGTCGTTTATTCTATGCGTAACAGAAACAAAATTTTACCTCGTAAAAATACCCATTTTGTACTCGTGGCAAGCTTTCGAATCTGTTACGCACAGAATAACCTACGTCACACATCTAAAAAAATATATCATTTCCTTCTTAGTGCATTTTTATTAAAGATTTTTTTTCATCAATTTATTTAATTCCGTTTAGTCATACTGAAAATTTGTAAAACCTCCATATGCCAATTTTGAATCGATCGAACCACAATTAAAATTTCGTCCACCATTTTGTTTTTTTTTTGCATTGACAAAAACATCATAATTTTTTACCATGAAAATCTCCACATACTAATTTTGATTCGAATCGGACCAGAATTACAAATTTCGTCCGCCATCTTGGAGCCACCATCTTGTTTTTTTGCATTGACAAACAAATCATAATTTCCGACCTTGAAAATCACCACATATCAATTTTGAATAGAATCAGACCATAATTGCAAATCATGTCTGCCATTTTGGAGCCGCCATTTTGTTATTTCTCTTAGAAAAATTCCATAATGCATTGTAACCGGATTTATGTCAAAACAGCTTGCAAATGCAGTATCATAATTTGAAATTCGGAACAATTGTTTTTCGCGCAAGAGGGCGCCAAAATAAAAAGTTAGGTGGCAAAAATTAACATGGCTGAATTCCTTTTGACATTACCTTTTTAATGATGTGTCACACTTACTACTTTCCCTATTCAAATTGTTTGGGTGATAGTGCACAAGGGGTGGGGGGAGAGGCATGACAGCTGAGGTTATGATAGGAAGATGTCCCCCTTGGATTTAAAATCGACATGTTTTTGCATTTCATTCACAATACATGCGTTTTGAAGATATTCGATTTGTTTGGTTTTCGGTGCCCCACCCTGTATATCTAGTGTGCGTGCGGATCTGAATGGTACTCGTATTTTGAAAATTGAAATTCCCTGACTTTTCCAGGTATTCCATGTCTGATTTTCAAGTTTTCCATGACCAATAACGGATGTGTTTGAAATAAACCTTCACTGTACAAACATACACTAGGCCCAATTGTGTGGATAATTATGGTTATTATTTAAAAAAAAATAATAAATATAATTTCTTAAGTTAAAGGAAATTTTAATTTTCCAATGGGACTGTTTAGGAAGGGAATTGTAGGTTAATTATCGATGATGAAGTCTTGGGGCTTTCAAATTTATTGAAATAAGAAAAACATTTTACATGTCAATATGAGGTAAGTATATAACCAACAACAAAAATTAAAAGAATACACCCAAAACCCTAAATTATTGAGTTGTAACTTGTCAATTGTTTTCTGAATGTCCTCATTTTCTTTAGTCAGGGTACTATTTCATTCTTTGTTTCTTCATTTTCAACATTTTTATTTAATTTTCAATTTTTCGTTTTTTACTTTTTGGGTAATTTTTAACGGCTTCAGTTTTTTGTTTATTTCTTTATACTTTTTATTTGATTTACAGCAATACCTTAACATTTTATCATTAATAATATTTTCGGTCCCACCTACATACAAAATGTTGTCATAAACAACTTTTGTGCTACAAGAAATTGCTTATTAACTAAGAAACCACTCTCTACAGAAGCGTTGCCATGAGATAATATCAAGATTAATTTTTCAACTTCCATAATTCAAAAAACTGACCTTTATCTTTCAATAATGAGTTATAATAAGAATCAATATGTTCGTTTTTCTCTCTCTCTCTCTTTCGGTTATTGGCCGTGGATGTTCGTTTTTATAATTGGTAAAAAAATTTGAATTTTTTGAATTTTTGTTTGAGTACCTCTGCTTCTTCGGCAGACAAAATTTTTTTCTCTTTGAATTTTTCCAGAACAACATTCATTTTTTTTTAGTGACAGTTTGGGATCTACTACAATCAAAGTAGGATCAATACATGATATTCCCTCAACAATCTCATAATTTAAACATGAACGTTGCAAAATTTTGTTTACTGTTGCAACTAAAAACTCGCTTTCTTTCAGTGATACGAATTTATCTTTTTCTTTACATTTAGACTTCAACAACATCCTTTTTGTTGAAAATCCTATATCCATATCTTTCACAGGCAAGAAGTAGTTAATATTCTTGCCAGTGTCTTTGAAATCAATTTTAGCTATATCCTTCAATTTTTTTGGAATTTTTCCTTCAATCATGAATTTTCCGTTATCTTGTTTTCAAACTACGGAAGTGGTGAAATTGAGTTGATATTGATGCCTAGATTTATATATTTCCCTAGATGGCCGGAAATAGAATTCCCTGACTTTCCCTGACTTTGGGCGTTTTTTTACGTTTTTCCCTGACTTCCATTACCCATAAATCAATTCCCTGACTTTTCCAGGTTTTCCATGTTTTCCAGGTTGGTGGGCACCCTGTCGTATCTAGATGAATATGAACGGTTTGAAGTGGAACAATGATGCAAAAAATGTTTTGAATGGTATTACATATACTACTCTTTTAGAGAAGATACATTGCAATTACTCGACAGATGGCACTTCGGGAACATCAATTTGAAAGTTTCGAATGGCAATAAAAAAATATATGGTTGAAAAGAGAATTGAGTTCTCTTCTTAACGATGTGTAATTTAACCACCCTTGCCATTTGAAATTTACAACTTTTTTGGTTTTTTGGAAATATCTCAAAGAGTATTCAAGGAATTGTTTTACAGTCTTTGTAGAGATTTATGAAACGTACAAAATGGATTTTCATACCACCGGATCGATGCATGTTCCAATGAGAATATCCGGGAAAACCTCGAAAAAGGGAACATTTTTCAATTTTTTTAAATTTTTATAAATCTGAAGCTGGACAAACAATATTGCTGAAACTGATAGATAATAATTTGTGGTTCAACTGTATACGCAAGATGTTCTCTGTCCGATGTGTAGTTTTTGCACAATCGCGTTATAAACAATTTATGGGCACATCTTGCAAGTTACGCCGATTTAAGGGAAATCGTCGTATTCACATTCTGTAAACGGCATCTGGAAGTAGAGATCAATATCTGCAATTTGTATATTTTGGATTTTCACCAGAGAGGCGGGAAATGTGTCACTGAAAGTTGATCAAAACGCTTGAAAGTGCGTCCAAAGTTATCCGAAGTCACCCGAAGTCGAACTGAAGTCAATACGAGCGACTTGGGCTGCACTTTGAAGCATGTTTTAATATTTCATCTGGTGTAGTGCGATGGCGAAGCCATCAATCAAAAATCAGTTTATCGAACATGTTTCGAACCTATATAGGTTCATCATCAGCGAATTAGACAATTATGGAGAAGAAAATTTGATATGGATTTATGAAATTAAGTGTCCCCACATTTCAACAAAATTAAATGGGGGGTGGGTTAAATTATGGAGAGAAAAAATACATAATTAAGATTAAACTGTTGAAAAATGAAAATCACCACATTCTACCAACAATGGGGAACATGGTGAAAGGGTTAAAAATTTTGTCCAAGTGACCCTGGAACAAATAAGGGGGTTTGGGAGCCTTAAGCCCTTTCTCCAAATCGAAATAAAAAATGGGCAACCACATGGATTAAGGATTAACTTGAGGCCAAAAAAAAATTGTGGAGATGACTTCGAGTTTTTCTATATTGTGTATCTTTTAAAATGTTTGCCGTTTGCCTCCTTTATTTTGTGTAAAAAAAGCCTCTTATTTTTATCTACAGCATGGCCTATAAGAAGGCAACTATTAAAAACTGAAATATATAATTGAATAATTGCAGCATACTCAGAATTGTACCAGAAGGGGAATACTGTAGGTGAGCGCAGACTTTTGAGAGCCATGGTAAAAAATGTCAGCAATTTTTCTACGAGTTTTACTTTTTATTAATTATTTATCTAGCGCTTTTATCATTTGCGCGGAAGAGATTTTGAGGATTGGATGCTTTCTGGTCTGGAATTGAACACAGTTGGTCCAAGAAAATTATAGCATTTCTTTTCTCAATTTTTTGCACTGCATATCAGCCCATAAAAGTAGAAGAGAACGTGGAATGAAAAATTGTAGAATGGAAATCCAACAACTTGGTAGAATTCAATACGAGTAAAACCCAATCATGGAAAAGCCGATCTCAGAGTGGCCAACGTAATTATGTCAGGAGTCTCCATACCAATCAAGTCCTCAATTTCGATGCTGGTTATTACTTCAGCAGTACACTGTCATGGGAAAACCAAGTGAGGTCCAATGCCAAAAGTGTCTCTAAAAACTTGGTTTTCCGTATCGTGCCAAGAGCTATTTCACTTCTCGTCAGTTGATTATGATATATAATAAGGCACACATTCGACCAGTTCCATAGGTATATGGAGTGCCGCCCACTAATTGAACTTTTAGATTTTGTCAAAAAAGAGCCATTCGTCTCGTCAGTGATGCTGAGCTTACAACCTCACTCACTTCTCTGGAACACCACAGGAATGGTGGCGATCAGTCTTAAAGATATTTTCATGGACGATAGTAGCTATTGCGGCGCTTCAGGGACCCCTCCACTTTCCTTTTTTTCACCATCACTCAACCTAAGCCGACGAGCACGCCGTTGAATAAAAAAGATTACAGAGTTGTGGGTTTGAACCGTCGATCTTTTGATTCATTGTTTGGTAGTGAACGACACTAACCATGTGGCCACGGAGGCTTCGTAGAAGGTGACGTAAAAATGTGTTATATATACGATTGAATGATAAGAGCGCGTCGGTTAAATAAGAAAAGAATAATGATTGTGGATGGAAATATTCGATGAAAGTGATAATAATAATAATGATGTTCGAAATAATAGGTAAAAATTGCGGGGTAACGAGGGTGTAGCGTTTGAAAGTGCGATTCCAATGAGGAATGTATATAGCGTTTTTCAGAATACATTATTTGAAGAAAAAATCAACAGGGTGTCTCAAAATACACGATTTGAAAGAAAAACATGGCGTCTGGTTGCCACCTTGGTATACCGGGTGTACCAACATATCATCTAAGAGAAAAAACAACAGAGTGTCTCAAAATACACGATTTAAGAGAAAAAACATGGCGGCTGGTTGCCACCTAGGTATACCGGGTGTACCAACATATCATTTAAGAGAAAAAACAACAGTGTTTCGAAATACACGATTCAAAAGAAAAAACAAGGCAGCTGGTTGCCACCTTGGTATACCGGGTGTACCAACATCATCTAAGAGAAAAAACAGCAGAGTGTTTCAAAATACACGATTTAAGAGAAAAAACATGGCGGCTGGTTGCCACCTAGGTATACCGGGTGTACCAACATATCATTTAAGAGAAAAAACAACAGAGTGTTTCGAAATACACGATTCAAAAGAAAAAACATGGCAGCTGGTTGCTACCTTAGTAAACCGGGTGTACCAACATATCATTTGAGATAAAAAACAACAGAATGTCTCAAAATACACGATTTAAGAGAAAAACATGGCGGCTGATTGCTACGTTGGTATACCGGGTGTACCAACGTTTTGTGTGTGTAGGTGTTTGATCGTATGTTGATGTGTTCGACTGTCTGTATGTTCGTGTTTGTTCGTGTGTTCGTATTTGTTCGTGAGTTCGCGTGTTCGAGTGTCTGTGGGTTCGTGTATTTGTTTGTGACCATGCGTTTTTGCGTTCAAACCTCAGATACACATACAGCTGTTTGTTCGCGTGTTCGTATATTTGTGTGTAGTTGTTTGTTCGTTTGTTCGCGTGTTCTTGTGTTCTTGTGTCTTCGTGTGTTCAACTGTCTGTGTGTTCGTGCTTGTTTTTGTGCTCGCGTGATCGAGTGTTAGTGTGTTCAAGTGTCTGTGTGTTCGTGTAATTGTTTGTGTTCATTTGTTTCTGTGTTCTAGTCGCAGATGGTCATAGAGCGTCACAGACAGCCTCAGATGACCACTGATAACCTCAGATCCCCACAGCTAGCCACTGCTAACAACAGAAAGCCACAGATAAAGATGAATAGCCACAACTCAGTTCTGCTGGCCACTGCTACCCACAGAAAGCCACAGATAACCAATGATAACCTCAGATCTCCACAGCTAGCCACCACTAACCACAAAAAGCCACAGATAGTCACGGCTAGCCACATATGGCGATGATTAGCCACAACTCATTTATTCACAGATAACAACCCGTATTGACTTTTTCTGACCTATCTGGTACCAGAACTATGGCGTCAACGAATTTCAGGTAATATGATATGCGACACGTGCATTCATCAACCTTGAACTATAGAGTGTGTCAAATTACATGAGTTAAGAGAAAAAACTATAGGGTGGGTCAAATTACATCAATTAGGAGAAAAACAACAGAGTGTTTCAAAATATATCTTATATCATTTAAGAGGGAAAAAACATGGTGTCTGTCTTGTGTCAAATACTATACCAGGTGTATAATTTGACAGAAAAACATGGCTTTTGCTTGTCGCGAATGCTGTGTTTTGAAGTGAGAATATGGCAGCGGCATTTATAATTCAGGTCGGTTTGTGTCATGAAGTGTGTACGTTTGAAGAGCAAGAGATACAATATAAAATTAGGTCTAGAGTTGAGGGAGAAAGAGAGTGAGAGTCTTGCCACATGCTGAACTTTATGTTGCACTTGAGGAAATTAAGATGGAATTTCGTAAAAAGCATACCGACGGGGATCGATACATTTTAACGTGCGCGACCATCAGGTGAGTGACTGTTGTTACCACCTGTCAGCGGTTTTGAAAAACGATGTTACCACCTGTCAACGGTTTCGAAAAAACGTTGTCACCATTTGTCAACGGTTTTGAAAAACGTTGTTTTCTTTTCGTACACAAATACAACGCCTTAGACTGCCTGGCCAGCCTAACTTATAGTATATATAATGAAATATTGGTATTGTAGGATGAGGTAAAAAATAAAACGTTCATTAATGTCATAACTGTTTTGAAGAACAAAAACACCTGTTTTCCATGGCCAACCCGGGAGGAAATAATACTACGATTATTATAGGTGTTTGTGACCTCGTTATAGGATTCCCCACTAGATAGTCCATGCAAATATGTGCACTGGATACTGATAGGCATACCATTTGATTCATTTGAGAACATTATTCAAGTGTTCGAAACTATATTTTTGGAGCTAACCCATCGACATCAATTAGAGTACCAACGAATGACTTTTCATAGGTTCTAGTTTGACAATGAATGGTGGCATCACGAACACTTATCCTTAAATCAATAAAGATGGTTCTTTAATTCGCCTAAATGACAATTTTGGTTCTGGTTTGTGAATGAATGATGGCAACACGAACACTTATCCTCAAATTAATAAAGACGGTTCTTTAATTCGCCTAAATGTCACTTTCGGTACTAGTTTACCAATGAATGGTGGCATCACGAACACTTATCCTCAAATTAATGAAGACGGTTCTTTAATTCGCCAAAAACTTTTTGTCATTTCGATGGTTCTAAGATACCAAAGACATTAAATCCAAATTGACAGCAACTGTCACTTGAAAATGTTCTCAAATGAGAGTAAAGAGTTTATATTGATTTTGATTTTATTTCAGAAATATTTTTGGTCATTACATTATGCTTCTGTGTTCGGCTGATTTGCTGTTCCAATATGCTTGAAGGATTTAATTAATATGAATTTACAATGTGGGTTTCGATTTTTTGAAGCCGAAAGGAACAGAACTGTGATTTGGAAGAAACTTTCTTTTTGTGGAGTTTGGTTTATACATTTTAGACATATTTTTAGTTATTACATCATGGTCCTGTGTTCGCCTGATTTGTTGCGTCAGTATGCTTATAGGTTCTGAGGGGTATAACACCATTTCTTTAATTTTTTCAAAATTAATAGTTTCCAGAGCCTGAAGGGTGAGGGAAATGCCCTTGACTTTACACACCACTTTTTCATTTTGATCGTTTTCATGCCAAAACTTATAAGCGTAATTTTTCGGACCCCCTGATACGAACTCTGTTATATAAGAACCAGAACCCAATTCATCGGTCATATCACCGATAAATTCTCCGGTTGGAATATCGTATTCTTCAGGTTTGGAAATGAATACCACTGAATCCGTATCGTAGTACAAAACCCTGTCATTGAGTTTCTCTAGGTAACTGTAGAGTTTCAAACGAGCAAGAGCTGTAACGTAGGAAGCCAATACAACATTAACGGTCGGTAGAGGAGCGTAACATTCATCTTTATACTCCCAATTAACAATAAGAGTTGCTTCGTTTACGGGAAGTATGGTGTTGACGAATATTGAGGGGTCGGAAAGCATAGCAAATAATTCACCCGATTGATTGATGATAGAGGTTTTTGACTGATTTTCACGCTGACCAAATTTACCCCAAAACGAATTGAGCATGAGTTTAGCTAGGGATCTTAACCCTGGGTTACTGCAGATTTTCGAAAATTCCAGTTGTATATCTTCTCGTTGTAGAAATTCCTCAATATATTGTTCTTTTTTCTCCTGAGTTCGACAATGCGAAGGCCAATCCGAGGCCTCTTGTTTGATCTTGAGAAATTTATTCATCATGGCTGTGAATAGTCCAGAATGCTCTTTGTCAAACTGTATGGACTCATAGCTCCAAATTTCAAAAATTTCCAAAATATCATAACCCACATTCACAGCTTTTATCAACTCCTCTGCCACCCATGTCCCTGTTAAAGCGCGTTCGTCATCTGAGTGATGACAGTTACCTGTGTTGAATGTTTCACCACAGATACGACACAATACAAACATCAATTTATTATTAATTTTTTGTGGAAGAACTGGATGAAACAAAGATGAAGGAGGAAGAACTTTACATTTAATCACTCCTGTAATCGAAGAAAGATCTACCGATGAACACTCGGAACCGACGAGAACTTTGGGATGCCCAACAGGAAATTTTCCAAATTTACATACCCAGGGGTAAAGGGAACAAATGTCGGTATACTTGATTATTTCTCCTTCCTTAGCTTTGTAATATCCAACAACATTTCCCGTACGACCACCATAGAAAGCATCTCGAGGCTCAAGAGGGAGTTGAGTCAAAAGGACGTGTGACTCTGTGTAGTTTTTCAGCTCTATATTTGTAGATAGTTGTTTCCTAAATTCACACTCCCGCATTTCAATTACTTCAAATCCCAGTGACTTCAATCTTTCAAGTTTAGCTTGAGTAGCCTCATAACGGTAATTCAAAGTCTCAGAAGGATTGTCTTTGAGAGGCTGATCTCGCTGGGAAATCAAACACTTACAACCGTGGAAATAACAGCCCTGAAACTCAAATATTTGGTTCGTTTCTCGACATAAACCATCAACTTTAATAGTACCAACGGAAGCCTCGGGGCCTTTGGCAGCATGGTGAATGAGGATACCCCTCTCTTTTTCCTCCCAAACTAACCACTGGATTGCGATTTTGGCTTGGATATCGCGCCATCTGTATCCGTTCTTAGGAATGATACCAATTGTGTTTGGTTTGAGGAAATTTCGTCTGAAGACCTTATTACATGTAGATGCAATTGTGCTTGCCTCCATGAAGGGACAAACGTTTGTCTCTTCGAGCATCATTCGACGAAATCTGAGACAGGCCTGTGCTAAAATATCAACATCGGAAATACAGTAAGCTATTATTTCCTTTTGAAAATCAAACACGTAATTTTCTGCAAGCCGAGCATTATACCACTCACTGAATGCTGTCAATTCTTTATCGCTTTTGTAATTACTTGGACAATAATATTCAATTGGGGGCATTGACCCGACATACGATTGATTTTCTAGGCGATTAAAGAGATGAGGGAAGTGACCTTTTTTCAACTCGGAAATTCCGAAAGATTTCGGAAGACCAGAGAGAGCCATAGGGAAATAGTTTAAAGAATCCAAAAATTGAACGTTACCAACACTCATAGAAATCAATTTAGTGCCCCTCATAATGAGTTCGGGCTTCAAATCAGTTTTTGTTAAAATATAACTGAGAACAAACTGATGATCGAAGCCTCCGCCGTTATGAGCGATAACCACGACCTTTTTGAACTTTTTTCGAAGTGTTAAAACATGGTGTACAAACGGTGAGATTGGATCGTTACATTTGAGAATTTGTAAACGAAGTCCACATTTTTTTACAAATTTGGGAGTCTGAGGAAATACAAATATCACAACATTGCCGAAAAACGCAAAGATTGGGTTCGTGTAGAAGAGAACCGTCAGGTGTAACCTTTTCCTGCATTGTCTCGAGATCGTAGAAAATATAAAGATAATTTTCAGACGGAGGTTTGCGTGAGTCCGGTTGGATGAAACAGAGATGTCCAGATGGTTGATGTTCATTGCAAATTTTGCAAAATATCTCCCCACAAGTATGACTTCGATTTACCTCTATGATTTTGAAACATTCCTCACAACGTCGCATCTGAGCACAGATGCCATGTTGTAAATGTTGCTCGAAACAAACCTGGCCGCGGAATGTTCTCTTGCAAGACTCACATTTCAAAGACAGCTCGTTGGAACAAGAAGGAGATTGTCTACAGGCGGGGCATGTTTTTCCACAATGATGATTTTTTTTATTATCGTATGGGACACTACATTCTGAACAAAAATAACTGCAACAAAATGCTGCAGTGAGAGATATTATAACGTCCCTTATGGAAGAGGAGATTCAAAGAGGGGCCATGGCCATTGCCCTTGAAAATGACGTCACGCCCCTTACTACCGTACGCATAAACCATAATTTTGTACTGCTGTAGATGACATTGAAATAATTGTAGTTCGGGTATACCACACCCTCCAGCAGAAATAGATACTCCAGCAGCCTCCATCAATTCATGGGCTCTTGTTCTTTGAAGCTTTCCAGTGTCACATCGTATCTTCGCAATTTCGGAGTCTTTATCGGCATATGCTTTGGCGACTACCAAAGCACGTGCCAGGCACAAGTTATCCCTATTATTTATAACTATGATACCCTTACGTTTGGCACACTCCTCGTCGAAAGTATTATAAGTACGGTTCCGACCTTTCCCGGTAGGCATTTTTACCGAGGTAACACCCAAACAGAAAGTTTCGGTGTTCAGACCGGTCGAATTAGACTGATAAATAGATGAGATTTTATCGAAAATTTCGTCGGTTGTTATTTCAGATGCAGGTCTTAATCTCATCCAGCCCTGACCGCGTGAAAATTCGTTTGAGCAAAATGTGAAACCAACATAATCAGCTGGTGTCAGGCCATTTGTCCCCATCAAAACTATTTGAGTAATGGCGTCTCTTACCCAACTCACAGGTTCTGCACCTTTCGGTATTGGAGCTATTTTGAACTCCAAAGTTCTACCCTGAAGTCCAAAACGACGAATCACTTTGGAAGAGTCTTTAATAATTACAAATTTTTCCATTATGAACTCACAAACACAGAAAGTCAAGAAATGAAAAATTCTAAAGCTTATAACTCAGCAGAAGCAAAACAGGTCTGAACACTTCAAGAATTGATCAGATAATGATGCGCGCAGTCGTTACTCGTTCCTATACCTATGTTGAAAAGGGGAAGGGATGAAAACTTTGGGTTTACTGCTCCAGACCGGAAAAATGTAAATTGAGATTCATCCGAGAGCATTGAAAGTTTCTAATATTGTCCTCAACTGGAAAATGTATCGCTTATTGCGTCATTTGAACATATTCTATGTTGATTCAACCTTCTATCAAAAATGTTGTTCATATACATGCATAATATGTGATGCTGTCCACTTAGGGGCTATTCAAAAGCTGATGACTTCCACAGATGTGAAAACAGATCTTTATACTATATACAAATTATCAATTGATTTTGAAAGTATGGCATTTTCTATTAAAACTTATGAGGGAATATAAATGAAGCAACCCCTGCAACACCCATTCTGAATCCTATAGAAAAATTGTTATTATATTGTATTGAATTCTCAGTTAAAACTTGTATGGGAATATAAAAATGAAACAGTCTCCTCAACAACCCGATCTGAATCCTATAGAAAAATCATTATTATGTACTGAATTATTCATTTATATTCAGCGACACCTTGATCTAAATCATTCAAATTTTTAACCAATGACAGATATGGTGAATGTTAGCCTAATAGTCAGCTTTAAAATATTCTTCAATTCCAAATCTAACGTAAGTGAATCACCCTGTATAATACATTTAATTCACTTAAGTCTATCAATGGAAAATCATACTGGCTCAATCACTTCACTTCGGTTTCCAAAATAAACCAAATAAAATTAAATCCCCGAAACTGCTCAAAAACGCAATTTGAAATCGCAAATCGAAACAATAAAATGAACGAAACTTACTTTTGTATCTGGAGATTGATGCACAATCACTTCGAAATATGCGAGAAAATAATTGGTGACTCGATGCTCCTTGAATGAAGACTGATAACATTCTACAGGTTACAACTTGAATAATAACAACAGATTATCCGGCCATCGGGAATAGTCGGACTGGCTAGACGAGATCGGTAGAAGTCGGTTCGCTCGATGGCCTGCTGTCAGTGTGTGACGTAGTCGAGATAGATCCGCAGTAAAGATAACGTTTTGCCAGTACAGCGCGCTGGGTAGTGAAATGGATAGATAGCTAGATGAAATATTCAGAGTTTGAAAGTGTGATGATAAAAATGATGTTTGAAAATAGATCGTTCAGTGAGAGAAAAAACATGGTGGTTCAGTAAGAGAAAAAAACAATGCGACTACTTGTCAGAAAATCATATTGTATACAGGGCGTGTTTAAAACACAACAATAGACATAATTGAAGAGAAAAAATGGTGATTGTTTCTTAAATGTTATACCAGGTTTACCAACATGTTAGTTGAGAGAAAAACTTTACAGGATGTCTCATAAACGTAAAAAATGACAGGCCCTACGGTCAGAGCACAATATTTTCTGGAGGTTATGTTCGATTAATCAAATGGTATCATTGTTCCGGGGGTTAGCTCCGGTCGGCTGCGTAGGTGTGTACGTGCGTGCATGCGTGAGTGCGTACGTGTGCGCGCGTGCGTGCGTGCGTGTATGCGTGCGTGCGCGTGTGTGTGCGTGCGTGTGTGCGTGCGTGCGTGCGTTCGTACGTGTGTGTGTGCGTATTTGCGTGCGTGCGTACGTGTGTGTGCGTGCGTGCGAGCGTGCGTGGGTGCGTATGTGCGTGCGTGCGTTTGTGTATTTGTGCGTGCGTTCGTGGAAATAAAAACCTACTTGCGGGCGTCCGTGCGAGCGTGCGTTCATGCGTGCGTTCGTGCGTGTATGCGTGCGTGCGTAGGTGCGTGCGTGCGTGCTTTCGTGCGTTCGTGCGTGCGTGCGTGCGTTCGTGTATTCGTGCGTGCGTTCTTGTGTGCGTTCGTTCTACATGGGAAATTGCAAGATGGGGCATTTGTAAACATGAACTGGTGGGGCTGTAAGATATTTGTGTCATTCCCTCCATCTCATTTGTTATATTCAACGAGGGAATGACACAAATATCTTACAGCCCCACCAGTTCATGTTTACAAATGCCCCATCTTGCAATTTCCCATGTAGAACGAACGCACACAAGAACGCACGCACGAATACACGAACGTCACGCACGCACGCACGAATGCACGCACGAACGCACGCACGCACGCACCTACGCACGCACGCATACACGCACGAACGCACGCATGAACGCACGCTCGCACGGACGCCCGCAAGTAGGTTTTTATTTCCACGAACGCACGCACAAATACACAAACGCACGCACGCACATACGCACCCACGCACGCTCGCACGCACGCACACACACGTACGCACGCACGCAAATACGCACACACACACGTACGAACGCACGCACGCACGCACACACGCACGCACACACACGCGCACGCACGCATACACGCACGCACGCACGCGCGCACACGTACGCACTCACGCATGCACGCACGTACACACCTACGCAGCCGACCGGAGCTAACCCCCGGAACAATGATACCATTTGATTAATCGAACATAACCTCCAGAAAATATTGTGCTCTGACCGTAGGGCCTGTCATTTTTTACGTTTATGAGACATCCTGTAAAGTTTTTCTCTCAACTAACATGTTGGTAAACCTGGTATAACATTTAAGAAACAATCACCATTTTTTCTCTTCAATTATGTCTATTGTTGTGTTTTAAACACGCCCTGTATACAATATGATTTTCTGACAAGTAGTCGCATTGTTTTTTTCTCTTACTGAACCACCATGTTTTTTCTCTCACTGAACGATCTATTTTCAAACATCATTTTTATCATCACACTTTCAAACTCTGAATATTTCATCTAGCTATCTATCCATTTCACTACCCAGCGCGCTGTACTGGCAAAACGTTATCTTTACTGCGGATCTATCTCGACTACGTCACACACTGACAGCAGGCCATCGAGCGAACCGACTTCTACCGATCTCGTCTAGCCAGTCCGACTATTCCCGATGGCCGGATAATCTGTTGTTATTATTCAAGTTGTAACCTGTAGAATGTTATCAGTCTTCATTCAAGGAGCATCGAGTCACCAATTATTTTCTCGCATATTTCGAAGTGATTGTGCATCAATCTCCAGATACAAAAGTAAGTTTCGTTCATTTTATTGTTTCGATTTGCGATTTCAAATTGCGTTTTTGAGCAGTTTCGGGGATTTAATTTTATTTGGTTTATTTTGGAAACCGAAGTGAAGTGATTGAGCCAGTATGATTTTCCATTGATAGACTTAAGTGAATTAAATGTATTATACAGGGTGATTCACTTACGTTAGATTTGGAATTGAAGAATATTTTAAAGCTGACTATTAGGCTAACATTCACCATATCTGTCATTGGTTAAAAATTTGAATGATTTAGATCAAGGTGTCGCTGAATATAAATGAATAATTCAGTACATAATAATGATTTTTCTATAGGATTCAGATCGGGTTGTTGAGGAGACTGTTTCATTTTTATATTCCCATACAAGTTTTAACTGAGAATTCAATACAATATAATAACAATTTTTCTATAGGATTCAGAATGGGTGTTGCAGGGGTTGCTTCATTTATATTCCCTCATAAGTTTTAATAGAAAATGCCATACTTTCAAAATCAATTGATAATTTGTATATAGTATTCAGATCTGTTTTCACATCTGTGGAAGTCATCAGCTTTTGAATAGCCCCTAAGTGGACAGCATCACATATTATGCATGTATATGAACAACATTTTTGATAGAAGGTTGAATCAACATAGAATATGTTCAAATGACGCAATAAGCGATACATTTTCCAGTTGAGGACAATATTAGAAACTTTCAATGCTCTCGGATGAATCTCAATTTACATTTTTCCGGTCTGGAGCAGTAAACCCAAAGTTTTCATCCCTTCCCCTTTTCAACATAGGTATAGGAACGAGTAACGACTGCGCGCATCATTATCTGATCAATTCTTGAAGTGTTCAGACCTGTTTTGCTTCTGCTGAGTTATAAGCTTTAGAATTTTTCATTTCTTGACTTTCTGTGTTTGTGAGTTCATAATGGAAAAATTTGTAATTATTAAAGACTCTTCCAAAGTGATTCGTCGTTTTGGACTTCAGGGTAGAACTTTGGAGTTCAAAATAGCTCCAATACCGAAAGGTGCAGAACCTGTGAGTTGGGTAAGAGACGCCATTACTCAAATAGTTTTGATGGGGACAAATGGCCTGACACCTGCTGATTATGTTGGTTTCACATTTTGCTCAAACGAATTTTCACGCGGTCAGGGCTGGATGAGATTAAGACCTGCATCTGAAATAACAACCGACGAAATTTTCGATAAAATCTCATCTATTTATCAGTCTAATTCGACCGGTCTGAACACCGAAACTTTCTGTTTGGGTGTTACCTCGGTAAAAATGCCTACCGGGAAAGGTCGGAACCGTACTTATAATACTTTCGACGAGGAGTGTGCCAAACGTAAGGGTATCATAGTTATAAATAATAGGGATAACTTGTGCCTGGCACGTGCTTTGGTAGTCGCCAAAGCATATGCCGATAAAGACTCCGAAATTGCGAAGATACGATGTGACACTGGAAAGCTTCAAAGAACAAGAGCCCATGAATTGATGGAGGCTGCTGGAGTATCTATTTCTGCTGGAGGGTGTGGTATACCCGAACTACAATTATTTCAATGTCATCTACAGCAGTACAAAATTATGGTTTATGCGTACGGTAGTAAGGGGCGTGACGTCATTTTCAAGGGCAATGGCCATGGCCCCTCTTTGAATCTCCTCTTCCATAAGGGACATTACAACGTTATAATATCTCTCACTGCAGCATTTTGTTGCAGTTATTTTTGTTCAGAATGTAGTGTCCCATACGATAATAAAAAAAATCATCATTGTGGAAAAACATGCCCCGCCTGTAGACAATCTCCTTCTTGTTCCAACGAGCTGTCTTTGAAATGTGAGTCTTGCAAGAGAACATTCCGCGGCCAGGTTTGTTTCGAGCAACATTTACAACATGGCATCTGTGCTCAGATGCGACGTTGTGAGGAATGTTTCAAAATCATAGAGGTAAATCGAAGTCATACTTGTGGGGAGATATTTTGCAAAATTTGCAATGAACATCAACCATCTGGACATCTCTGTTTCATCCAACCGGACTCACGCAAACCTCCGTCTGAAAATTATCTTTATATTTTCTACGATCTCGAGACAATGCAGGAAAAGGTTAGACCTGACGGTTCTCTTCTACACGAACCCAATCTTTGCGTTTTTCGGCAATGTTGTGATATTTGTATTTCCTCAGACTCCCAAATTTGTAAAAAATGTGGACTTCGTTTACAAATTCTCAAATGTAACGATCCAATCTCACCGTTTGTACACCATGTTTTAACACTTCGAAAAAAGTTCAAAAAGGTCGTGGTTATCGCTCATAACGGCGGAGGCTTCGATCATCAGTTTGTTCTCAGTTATATTTTAACAAAAACTGATTTGAAGCCCGAACTCATTATGAGGGGCACTAAATTGATTTCTATGAGTGTTGGTAACGTTCAATTTTTGGATTCTTTAAACTATTTCCCTATGGCTCTCTCTGGTCTTCCGAAATCTTTCGGAATTTCCGAGTTGAAAAAAGTCACTTCCCTCATCTCTTTAATCGCCTAGAAAATCAATCGTATGTCGGGTCAATGCCCCCAATTGAATATTATTGTCCAAGTAATTACAAAAGCGATAAAGAATTGACAGCATTCAGTGAGTGGTATAATGCTCGGCTTGCAGAAAATTACGTGTTTGATTTTCAAAAGGAAATAATAGCTTACTGTATTTCCGATGTTGATATTTTAGCACAGGCCTGTCTCAGATTTCGTCGAATGATGCTCGAAGAGACAAACGTTTGTCCCTTCATGGAGGCAAGCACAATTGCATCTACATGTAATAAGGTCTTCAGACGAAATTTCCTCAAACCAAACACAATTGGTATCATTCCTAAGAACGGATACAGATGGCGCGATATCCAATCCAAAATCGCAATCCAGTGGTTAGTTTGGGAGGAAAAAGAGAGGGGTATCCTCATTCACCATGCTGCCAAAGGCCCCGAGGCTTCCGTTGGTACTATTAAAGTTGATGGTTTATGTCGAGAAACGAACCAAATATTTGAGTTTCAGGGCTGTTATTTCCACGGTTGTAAGTGTTTGATTTCCCAGCGAGATCAGCCTCTCAAAGACAATCCTTCTGAGACTTTGAATTACCGTTATGAGGCTACTCAAGCTAAACTTGAAAGATTGAAGTCACTGGGATTTGAAGTAATTGAAATGCGGGAGTGTGAATTTAGGAAACAACTATCTACAAATATAGAGCTGAAAAACTACACAGAGTCACACGTCCTTTTGACTCAACTCCCTCTTGAGCCTCGAGATGCTTTCTATGGTGGTCGTACGGGAAATGTTGTTGGATATTACAAAGCTAAGGAAGGAGAAATAATCAAGTATACCGACATTTGTTCCCTTTACCCCTGGGTATGTAAATTTGGAAAATTTCCTGTTGGGCATCCCAAAGTTCTCGTCGGTTCCGAGTGTTCATCGGTAGATCTTTCTTCGATTACAGGAGTGATTAAATGTAAAGTTCTTCCTCCTTCATCTTTGTTTCATCCAGTTCTTCCACAAAAAATTAATAATAAATTGATGTTTGTATTGTGTCGTATCTGTGGTGAAACATTCAACACAGGTAACTGTCATCACTCAGATGACGAACGCGCTTTAACAGGGACATGGGTGGCAGAGGAGTTGATAAAAGCTGTGAATGTGGGTTATGATATTTTGGAAATTTTTGAAATTTGGAGCTATGAGTCCATACAGTTTGACAAAGAGCATTCTGGACTATTCACAGCCATGATGAATAAATTTCTCAAGATCAAACAAGAGGCCTCGGATTGGCCTTCGCATTGTCGAACTCAGGAGAAAAAAGAACAATATATTGAGGAATTTCTACAACGAGAAGATATACAACTGGAATTTTCGAAAATCTGCAGTAACCCAGGGTTAAGATCCCTAGCTAAACTCATGCTCAATTCGTTTTGGGGTAAATTTGGTCAGCGTGAAAATCAGTCAAAAACCTCTATCATCAATCAATCGGGTGAATTATTTGCTATGCTTTCCGACCCCTCAATATTCGTCAACACCATACTTCCCGTAAACGAAGCAACTCTTATTGTTAATTGGGAGTATAAAGATGAATGTTACGCTCCTCTACCGACCGTTAATGTTGTATTGGCTTCCTACGTTACAGCTCTTGCTCGTTTGAAACTCTACAGTTACCTAGAGAAACTCAATGACAGGGTTTTGTACTACGATACGGATTCAGTGGTATTCATTTCCAAACCTGAAGAATACGATATTCCAACCGGAGAATTTATCGGTGATATGACCGATGAATTGGGTTCTGGTTCTTATATAACAGAGTTCGTATCAGGGGGTCCGAAAAATTACGCTTATAAGTTTTGGCATGAAAACGATCAAAATGAAAAAGTGGTGTGTAAAGTCAAGGGCATTTCCCTCACCCTTCAGGCTCTGGAAACTATTAATTTTGAAAAAATTAAAGAAATGGTGTTATACCCCTCAGAACCTATAAGCATACTGACGCAACAAATCAGGCGAACACAGGACCATGATGTAATAACTAAAAATATGTCTAAAATGTATAAACCAAACTCCACAAAAAGAAAGTTTCTTCCAAATCACAGTTCTGTTCCTTTCGGCTTCAAAAAATCGAAACCCACATTGTAAATTCATATTAATTAAATCCTTCAAGCATATTGGAACAGCAAATCAGCCGAACACAGAAGCATAATGTAATGACCAAAAATATTTCTGAAATAAAATCAAAATCAATATAAACTCTTTACTCTCATTTGAGAACATTTTCAAGTGACAGTTGCTGTCAATTTGGATTTAATGTCTTTGGTATCTTAGAACCATCGAAATGACAAAAAGTTTTTGGCGAATTAAAGAACCGTCTTCATTAATTTGAGGATAAGTGTTCGTGATGCCACCATTCATTGGTAAACTAGTACCGAAAGTGACATTTAGGCGAATTAAAGAACCGTCTTTATTAATTTGAGGATAAGTGTTCGTGTTGCCATCATTCATTCACAAACCAGAACCAAAATTGTCATTTAGGCGAATTAAAGAACCATCTTTATTGATTTAAGGATAAGTGTTCGTGATGCCACCATTCATTGTCAAACTAGAACCTATGAAAAGTCATTCGTTGGTACTCTAATTGATGTCGATGGGTTAGCTCCAAAAATATAGTTTCGAACACTTGAATAATGTTCTCAAATGAATCAAATGGTATGCCTATCAGTATCCAGTGCACATATTTGCATGGACTATCTAGTGGGGAATCCTATAACGAGGTCACAAACACCTATAATAATCGTAGTATTATTTCCTCCCGGGTTGGCCATGGAAAACAGGTGTTTTTGTTCTTCAAAACAGTTATGACATTAATGAACGTTTTATTTTTTTACCTCATCCTACAATACCAATATTTCATTATATATACTATAAGTTAGGCTGGCCAGGCAGTCTAAGGCGTTGTATTTGTGTACGAAAAGAAAACAACGTTTTTCAAAACCGTTGACAAATGGTGACAACGTTTTTTCGAAACCGTTGACAGGTGGTAACATCGTTTTTCAAAACCGCTGACAGGTGGTAACAACAGTCACTCACCTGATGGTCGCGCACGTTAAAATGTATCGATCCCCGTCGGTATGCTTTTTACGAAATTCCATCTTAATTTCCTCAAGTGCAACATAAAGTTCAGCATGTGGCAAGACTCTCACTCTCTTTCTCCCCCAACTCTAGACCTAATTTTATATTGTATCTCTTGCTCTTCAAACGTACACACTTCATGACACAAACCGACCTGAAATATAAATGCCGCTACCATATTCTCACTTCAAAACACAGCATTCGCGACAAGCAAAAGCCATGTTTTTCTGTCAAATTATACACCTGGTATAGTATTTGACACAAGACAGACACCATGTTTTTTCCCTCTTAAATGATATAAGATATATTTTGAAATACTCTGTTGTTTTTCTCCTAATTGATGTAATTTGACCCACCCTATAGTTTTTTCTCTTAACTCATGTAATTTGACACACTCTATAGTTCAAGGTTGATGAATGCACGTGTCGCATATCATATTACCTGAAATTCGTTGACGCCATAGTTCTGGTACCAGAAAGGTCAGAAAAAGTCAATACGGGTTGTTATCTGTGAATAAATGAGTTGTGGCTAATCATCGCCATATGTGGCTAGCCGTGACTATCTGTGGCTTTTTGTGGTTAGTGGTGGCTAGCTGTGGAGATCTGAGGTTATCATTGGTTATCTGTGGCTTTCTGTGGGTAGCAGTGGCCAGCAGAACTGAGTTGTGGCTATTCATCTTTATCTGTGGCTTTCTGTTGTTAGCAGTGGCTAGCTGTGGGGATCTGAGGTTATCAGTGGTCATCTGAGGCTGTCTGTGACGCTCTATGACCATCTGCGACTAGAACACAGAAACAAATGAACACAAACAATTACACGAACACACAGACACTTGAACACACTAACACTCGATCACGCGAGCACAAAAACAAGCACGAACACACAGACAGTTGAACACACGAAGACACAAGAACACAAGAACACGCGAACAAACGAACAAACAACTACACACAAATATACGAACACGCGAACAAACAGCTGTATGTGTATCTGAGGTTTGAACGCAAAAACGCATGGTCACAAACAAATACACGAACCCACAGACACTCGAACACGCGAACTCACGAACAAATACGAACACACGAACAAACACGAACATACAGACAGTCGAACACATCAACATACGATCAAACACCTACACACACAAAACGTTGGTACACCCGGTATACCAACGTAGCAATCAGCCGCCATGTTTTTCTCTTAAATCGTGTATTTTGAGACATTCTGTTGTTTTTTTATCTCAAATGATATGTTGGTACACCCGGTTTACCAAGGTAGCAACCAGCTGCCATGTTTTTTCTTTTGAATCGTGTATTTCGAAACACTCTGTTGTTTTTTCTCTTAAATGATATGTTGGTACACCCGGTATACCTAGGTGGCAACCAGCCGCCATGTTTTTTCTCTTAAATTGTGTATTTTGAAACACTCTGCTGTTTTTTCTCTTAGATGATGTTGGTACACCCGGTATACCAAGGTGGCAACCAGCTGCCTTGTTTTTTCTTTTGAATCGTGTATTTCGAAACACTGTTGTTTTTTCTCTTAAATGATATGTTGGTACACCCGGTATACCTAGGTGGCAACCAGCCGCCATGTTTTTTCTCTTAAATCGTGTATTTTGAGACACTCTGTTGTTTTTTCTCTTAGATGATATGTTGGTACACCCGGTATACCAAGGTGGCAACCAGACGCCATGTTTTTCTTTCAAATCGTGTATTTTGAGACACCCTGTTGATTTTTTCTTCAAATAATGTATTCTGAAATACGCTATATACATTCCTCATTGGAATCGCACTTTCAAACGCTACACCCTCGTTACCCCGCAATTTTTACCTATTATTTCGAACATCATTATTATTATTATCACTTTCATCGAATATTTCCATCCACAATCATTATTCTTTTCTTATTTAACCGACGCGCTCTTATCATTCAATCGTATATATAACACATTTTTACGTCACCTTCTACGAAGCCTCCGTGGCCACATGGTTAGTGTCGTTCACTACCAAACAATGAATCAAAAGATCGACGGTTCAAACCCACAACTCTGTAATCTTTTTTATTCAACGGCGTGCTCGTCGGCTTAGGTTGAGTGATGGTGAAAAAAAGGAAAGTGGAGGGGGGTCCCTGAAGCGCCGCAATAGCTACTGACGATGCTCTTCTGAAATATCATCAATCGTTCCACCGTTAACGGTCCCATCGAGACTGACCCGTCCTGATCAGTCTTCACATCCCTTTGTCGTCACTTTAGAAACATACCGAACATCTATCTCCCAGGGCTCGTTCTTCCAACGAGCGGCAAAGCTTTGGAACTCACTGCCTCGGAAGGTGTTCCCTGAGTCATACAGCATGCAAAAATTCAAGACGAACACTAATCCCTACTTTTTTTTCCTCGGCTCTCACAATGTTGTTTGAACACTACAGGATTTTCCTCTTCGTGAAAACCAAAACATAAAAAAATCAATACGTGCCAGATCCTACGCAGCAGTCAGACCTTGGCTCGTTTGCCCTTTGAGAATCCCCATTTTCATATAGACCGATCCTAACTTGAAAATAGGATTTCTTAAATATTCTGCTATATATCTCACGTCATATCTACATATCTGACATGCCTATCTGCTATTGGATAGATAGATAGATATAGCTCTTTATTTTCCAAAACACATCGCAACATAATAACAAGATCAATCAGCAGACTTATTTTATATGCATTAGGGAAAACGCCAAGGTTCAGATGACCCCTGTACATAGTACCTTGGTCCGTAGCTGTTATTACTCCCAAGCGGTGGACGCATCCATATTCAATTATTTTCGAGAGGAAAACACGTGCTCGAAATTTAACAACGAAGACTGAATAAGTAAATAACAAATAAAATGTAATTGCTTTCTAAAGATTTCTATATCTATGATCTTATTTCTTTACCTCACAGAATCGAGCTGCATTTATTAATTTTTTCTTCAGGTGTTTTTTCAAGAGGTTTATTGGTTTGTCTTTGATATCTTGAGATACACTACCTACCTACCTTTACGTACCTTTGAAACGAATAATAATAATATGGACGTCACTTCTGAAATATTTTTCCATAGATACATACTAAGAGGTGGTGTTTCCACTGTTGTTCAGTCTGGTTGAGCGCATTCACTCCTTTCAGTCGCATTTTTTGTTATTTCTTACTCCATTCACCAGATCGTTTCTTTCACATCCATTACGAAGTCTTCGATCAGCAATCACAATTAGTTCAATAAAATCGTCTCCGGGGGTACCTGTTTTAGGAAAAAAATACAGTAGTTTGTTTTTCACTCGTTATATATGTTTTTTGGGGTGCTGAATCTGAATTTCAAATTTGCTACTTCCCACGGATATGGCTTCACAACGAAAATCGCAAATATCCTCGAAATCAAAAAAAAAATCAGTTTTTGGCCAAAAAGTCATGAAACTACGTAATTTTCATTATATACCACTCTATACAAAAATAAAGTACATTAAATTTACTACAAAAAAAACATCCCTTAAACATATTTTTGGTTGAACGGTTTAGCCGCTAGAGCGCGCTGAATAATAGCCAACATTTCCTACTTTGTGGAAAATGCAGTTTACCAGTTAGTTTTTCGCTTGTAACTCAAAAACTATGCTTGTTATTACAAAAAATTTCAGATTAGGGTAGAATTACATTGAATTCCCTTCAAATTGTACTGCGTAATCACTGGTTTTGGCAAAACCGTTTAACCACTAGAGCGCGTTGAAAATTTATATAATAGCCATATCCCTTCACCCAAAATTCAACCGAGACCTATAATAGTCACTATTTATTTGGTCTTCATAATAATTACTACATATTGATAATATCCACTTTTTGTCCAAAGCATGTTTGGTAATTCAGACACAGAATAGATACAAGAAAAGTTTCACAAAAATAATCTTTATAAATTGTCATATTAATTATAAACTTCGATACTGAACGAAAAAAAAATTTATGGACAGCTACCGTCTACGACGCTTAACGGTTGAAGGCCCTGGTTGCTGTTCTGGAATATGAAAGAGAAATTAGTAGTAATGATACCATAGGATGAATAGTTGCATTTTTTCAGTATGAATGCAGTGAATTCAATATTGTATACCTCTTTCATCTTCAACCACCGTGTGGGCTGTAGGCTCAATGGTGCGCTGTGAAGGCCCTGAGGTATGCACGTCATCTGAAAAAAGAAAGAAACATGATGATGGGAAGCAAGGAAGCTGCATGAGAATTCAATAAAATTGATAATGTGAATGTGGACATTTTAAATGTGTGCTGCAATGAAAATTACCGTGTTCTTTTGAAATGTGTTGGATTGGAGGTGTGTTATCCACTTCGTCCAAATCCTGGTCATCATCCTCGAAATATTTTCTCGTATTGCTGCAATTTCCTTCACAGTTTTGGCAAAGCCGGGAGCAATTTAGGCCAGCCTTCTTACATCCACAATGCCCTTTGCAGTCCATCTTGCATTTGCAGGAAATGAGCTGTAGCAGTTTGTCTGGTGCAGGGGGCACGAGAGTAGTGATGGGCTGGAGACCGTATCTATTCTTTATCCACCCCAATTGTGTAGGATCTTTCACAAACCCTAGCCACGCCTGAACTTGGAGGTAAACTCTCAATGAGTGCTGCTGTGCCGCAGCCTCTTTTGGAGGGAGAATGGCGATGTTAGATGTTACCTTGAACGAAGATGTTATGAACAGTCTATGTCGTAATTTGTTTAAGGAGGTCATTTGTTTGTCGTACCCGTAGAGAGCAAGGAGGGATGTTTCTCCTCCACTTACAACTGCCTCTAGATCAGCCTGAGGGTCTTTAAATATGTTGATGGTAGTTCCAAAATCTGGGGTTTTCTTCAACGTTTTCACATACTTTATTTTTCCCTGGTTATATAGAGCTGGTGAGTTGTATCACAACCGCTCATAGCGTGTAAAAAAAGAATATGGGCAGCTGTGAATGTGTCAATCACACATGGCGGGTGGTAAATAGTATTGCATGTACTTCCTTTTCCTGGCTTCAGGAAGTATACATTGAAAGGAGTACAGAGCCAACCATTATGACAAGAAGGTCGATATCCTCTCCCACTACAGCTACCGTGTTACACTCAGATGCCAGGCTAATAGCTGTGACAATTATCAGTCTGTCTGCATCTTCATGTGCTTGGCTGCAGACAATATTCGCTTGATCAAATTTTGAGATGAGCATGGCCTATGAATCGACTCTTGTTTTTAGAATTGGAGAGAAACTTCGCTTGTGATACAGTGGGAACCATTATATCAGTGAACATTATTTCTGTGGCATTCTTTTCGTTTGACCTTCTCATGCGCTCCACGTATTTCGTGCTCTTGTCACATTCTGAGTAGCCATCAAAAACTATTTGGGCGCTTTTCTTGTATTTGGACAAAACATATGAAACATATCTGTCACAAATACCTGAGAAGCTCACTGCAATTGGCCACACCACACAGTGCAATAAAAACCCACCATCAATGACAAATGTGCATTTTTCCAGAACTGTGTTCCCTACAGGTTTGAAGGCTTTGTAGAGAGATGACTTAGTTCCCTTCCTCATGCCACTCTCATCAAACAAAGATGATGGATAAGGACTCAGCTCGTACTTAAGAAATCCTTCCTATTCTTCTTCTGACTCTTTGGCAACGATCATTCTTCGAAACAGAGTGGTTGGGTTGATGGGAACCGTTTGACCATGAAATTTTACTGCGCACTTCATTATAGTGAGGGGGTTCACTCGATCGCGTCGTTTGAATTTCACAGATCTGAAATCATCCCCAACAATGCGATCCGTGCCCTGGGTACCCACTTCCCTCGCCAAGTGACAGTTGATCCTATCATCTCCAACAATCCCTGTACTGATAGATATGAGTTCTGGAGTTTCTGGGAAAGGCGGGTGTTACTTAAACCAATCCAACAGTTTCTTTATATCGTGACTGTCTCTTGTAATCCTTGAGTCCCTGCTATCAACATGTTGTTCTGAGGTACTGAAATTAACTTCAATTTGTTCACACACTTGTTGAAGTGAAGACATTCCCTGTGTCCATCTAGCCAAAATACTTGGAGTTACGCCTCGTTGTCGAGTTAATCCACCCTCACTTTTCACGTACTTCATCAGATTTTGTTCAATTGTCATGTCACTCCACGTACCACTCCATAACTTATCAGTTCGGCGGAGAGTAAAAGCTCCATGTGAAGTGAAGGAATTGAATTATTCCACTGGCATATTATTCTCCAATTGGTCCATGTCTTGGAGATAGAGTTGAGCACATTTGGCATAAAGAAAATGCCCACTAGCGTGGAAATATGGCAGCATGTTGCGAATGGTTTCAAGATGGAGTGTCCAGTTACCAAGTCTCTCAGATTCAATGAATTTCTTCACCTAAGTTATCATATCAAAGTGTTTAGACGGTCGAGCAATGGTACTGTAAACATCGACGTAGTGAGCTCTGCCTTTTCGATATTATAAGTGGCGTTTCTAGAGTTTTTGAACCTGTGAAAAAAGTAACATATCTCATACTATCCTTGGAGAGAATTATAAAGTTTCATTAATCTTGTGAAAGCAGGAAATAAGTTTCTTGTGCATCGAGATAATTCCGAACACTGTTGCCAGTTCACTCAAAATGATCAAATCAACTCGTTCTAGTGCATCAGCGGTATCGAGCTATATAGATGAAAGTAGTCTTGAAACGGTAATAAACAAACTGGCCCCAAAAATCACAGCTAAAATAGAGGAGAAACTGAAAAAACTGAGTAAGCAATTTGAGAAAATGGATAGTAAATTTAACAACGTTGTTATCAAATTAAACGCTCTTGATGAATTAGCCCACTACAATCAAAAAGAAGTTTCGCTGTTGAGGAACAAAGTCGATTCGTTACAACAGAAAAATAAGATGAATACGTGGAGGCTGGTGGGAATGAAGGAAGAGGAGAACGAAAATCTGCAAGGTAGGATTCTGCATCTATTTAATGATGGGATGAAAATCTAATGCGGACTTGGGGAAATCAACAACGTATTCCGCATTGGCAAATTCAGTGAGACTAGAAAGAAAAAACATGGAGCACAGAATGTCTGGACGAGAAATGGAAAGATCTACACGAAAATTGGCAACGATGTGAAAATAATAAATGGAGAATCAGATTTGATTTAGAAGGCATATAAAAACTTTAAAGATAAGATCTGCTCGAGTGGTTTTGTTAATGTTTTGTCTACCTTTAGTTACTACCAAATTCTTTATGTTCATTCCTATCGATTGTTTTTCTTTTTTCAACTTAAACGACTAAAGCTAGGTTTACATTTCCTCGATATTAATAATTACCAAATTTTCTCTGAATGTATGAATATATTGGCATTTATAACTCATCAAATATTATTTCATTTGTGATTTAGGAATGACATCGTAATCGTATTACAACTCTATGTTCAACTCAGCTATATATTACCAGAATTGTAGGGGGTTGAACACAAAGTCAAATGAATTTTTTAGGATATCTTTGGAGGATGACTATGACATATTAATGATAACTGAAACGTGGTTACAGGAAGGAGTCAGAGATGGAGAAATCGTATACATGGAAAGTATGTATTTGATAAGATCTGACAGAGATCTAAAGTTTACAAATAAGAGTACTGGAGGTGGGGTCCTAATTGCTGTTAAAAATGAATTCAAAATCTTTAATATTGTGAAATATGCATTGTCCTTTGAAGCCGCGATTATTGAGATCAGATTGGGTAAGGAAAGATACACGTTTGGTGTTATATACATACCCCCCAATAGTGCAAATGAGGTATATGAGACGGCTTTCAATTTTTTACAAGAAAACATCTCGGATTTTAACAAATCTTACATTGTGGGGGATTTCAATATACAAGGGGTATCAGGGACTAGCTTCAATTTAAATATTCACAGTGGGAAATTAAACTTATTACACGGGTTCACTGATTTTAATTCACTCCAACAACTTAATCATATCGAAAATAATTATGGCCGTATCCTAGAATTAATATTAACATCCGAAAATAATTCGACTAGCTGCGGAATAACTAAAATAGATCTGCCGTTTGTGAAAGAGGATCATTATCATCCCGCTGTAAATATTATTATTTCTTCTGAAAGAAAAAGGGAACCTGCAAATACTTCACAAGAATCGAGATATAACTTTAAAAAGCGGATTTTCTTGAAATGACTCGCACTTTTAGAGACATCGAGTGGTATACAGTTTTGAATGAAAGCGATGTTGATACGGCTTTAGGTAAATTTTATAGTATATGGGAAGATGTTGTAGCTAGGTGTGTCCCTAAAGTTATTGTCAATAAAAATAATAATTCGTATCCAATTTGGTTCACGAAAGAGATCAGGTATTTGATGAGAGAAAAAGAAAGATACAGAAAATTAAAAATGCTGTCAGATCATTTTGACAATAAGTTCAAAGAGTTGAGGTGCAAATTAAAAAAAGTTATTAGAAAAGAAGAAAGGATTTATTATAAAAAATCGAAGACAATATACACACCGAAGTGAATGAATTTTGGAGCTTTGTGAATAAAAAATAGACAAACAACACAAACTTAGGAAGTTTCATTTATAATAATGAGTTTGTGGACGAAGGTAAAACCGCTGACGCATTTGCAAAATTGTTTTCATCGGTTATTTGTTCCGAACCAGCAACATATAACTTGCATTCCACAGATGCACATAATGATATAGGAATTTGTAATGAATCTTTTAATATTAAATCAATAAACGAGACGGATTTTAATCAGGCATTGAAAAAACTGAAGCCCAAGAAGGCAGAAGGTACAGATGGTATTCCTCCGTATATTTTGAAAGGCTGTAGTGAATGGTTAAAAGCACCATTGATTCACATTTACAACTTGATTATTAAAACCAATTCATTCCCAACTGCTTGGAAAACTTCCATAACAATACCTATACACAAGTCGGGAAACAAAATGGATGTGGAAAACTATAGGGCTATTTCTATAATGTGTTCACCAGCCAAACTTTTTGAACAAATCATTTTTATCAAACTCAGCAATTACACGCACAAATACATAGTACTCCATGTATTTATGAGACAAAAAGCAATTAACACAAATCTATTAATATTTAGCAATACAGTTTTTGACACGTTAGAAAATAAATCACAACTAGATGTTATCTTCACAGACTTCAGAAAGGCATTTGACCAGGTGCATCATGATGTTCTCCTAGAAAAGCTTAGTGGCTATGGATTGTCCGAAAATTTACTTGAATTGATGAAAAATTATCTTCACAACCGATACTTTACTGTCAAACATAATAAAAACACCTCAGGAAAATTTTTGGCTAATTCTGGAGTTCCACAAGGCTGGAATCTTGGACCTCTCCTCTTTTTACTTTTTATTAACGATTTACCTTCAATTCTTGAATTTTCAAACTGTTTACTTTTTGCTGACGACTTAAAGCTTTTCAAACGTGTGCAAACGGTTCGAGACTGCATAGGTTTACAGAGAGATGTAGATAACATCATGGAGTGGAGTCTAAGGAATAAATTATATTTCAATTTCAAAAAATGTTCTGTACTATCTGTAACTCGTGTAAAGGAGCCAATTTTTTTTGAATATGAAATGGAGGGGGAGGTCCTAGAGAGGAAAACTGAAGTAAAGGATCTCGGCGTTACTTATAATTCACAATTTAACTTTTCCAATCATATCAAAAACATGATTAAATCTGCTAATCGTATCTTGGGATTTGTGATAAGACAAACATCGAATTTCTCTAATATTAATACTATTAAATTACTATACTGTTCCCTGGTCAGGCCTAAATTGGAATTTGCCTCGATTGTTTGGTTCGGAGAATATCAAACATATTTAAATGAATTAGAAAAAGTCCAAAACAAACTCTTGAGATATTTGTATTTTAAACAGTACCGCTTATGGCCTTATTATAAAACCATCAGGACATCACATTTGAGATCGGAATTCAAAATATTATCCTTAGAACAAAGACGAACTCTAACATCAATGTTATTTCTATACAAGATAATAAACAATATAAAAATTCCCCAGAAATCCTCAAATTGCTTCCATTTAATGTATCTTCACGTCGTACACGTTCTGCACTAATGTTCAATATATCTGCAGTTTGTACCTCAGCCAGAGCACCTTTGTTATCTATGCTTAAATTAGCAAACAGTTTTAATGTACTTATGGATTTAGATTGGACCTTACCTCTAATTGCTTTCCGCAAAAAAATGCTACAACAAATATTGAACTTGACTCTATGAGACTGAATACATATATTACTAAACAACTCACTACAGTTCTGGATGACTCCCTACAGGTCTGGACGATTCCCTTCAGTTTTAGACGACTCCCTACAGTTCTGGTCATTTATTAGTAGGTAATTAGGATCAATATATAATAACCTCTATTATAGTTTATTGTCAACCAAGTTTATCCATATAATAAGGCTGTAATAGTCTGTGTGGGTAATAAATAAATAAATAAATGAATAAATAAATAAATAAATAAATAAATAAATAAATAAATAAATAAATAAATAAATAAATAAATAAATAAATAAATAAATAAATCAAAAAGAGTTTATTAACATTAAATTTACAATATAAAATAATACAGAACATTACAACACCTAAATATATAAAATGACAATGTTAAAACCATCACTTGCCACAGAAGGGTTGGGATGGGGTAACATTGTATTTTTGAGGTGTTGGGTTTCATCCTGTCCTTGGTGGGATACCAGAGGGCGGGCAAAACCGGCACACATCCGCCCTAGGGCGAATCCTACGGTGTTGGTAGGCTATTAGATGCTGTAGGTCTAAGTCTCTTTGATGTTGTTTATCCCTGCCTCCTCCTTGTTAGGCAGGGGGACTTAGTGGTTTATAAGTAAATCATCAGGTTATCTTGGACAGTTATTTTCATCATTGAGTTTTTCGTGGACGCCCGGAAAAGCATCGAAAAAACCGGGTATAAGTAAATAAATAAATTGAATCCATAACTTAGCCGTAGGACCATGAAGCACCAATTGTTGAACCCGTGCTGCAAACCCCGTTTCCAGTTCCCTCACCAATTCATATTTGTACGCTGTCAGAACCTTTGATCGGTTTCCACAGTACAAAATCTGCTGTACTCTATGGTGGACTTAAGGGGATATGGAGGTTGATTCAAGTATAATTTTGGCCAGAGTTGTATGAGCTAAAAAATGAGCTCTTACAGCCCTTGCATAGGCATGGCCTGTCATTATTTTTTCAGTACTGTTGACAGCATACACAGTATGAAACAGTTCACTGAACCCACTCCCTTCCATGATGTAACCCACTGCCCCCATGAATGACATCAACAAGTGAAATCCCCCTAACCTCAGTACGACATTGCACAGTTCATGGTCTCCTGCACGACTCTCTAGAACCTCTCGTGCCTTCAAATAAAGAGGCTGATCAAATGTCACTATAGTGGTCACCTGGCGTAATGATTTAGTCTTTTCAATGGCGTTCAGAAGAGCAGTGTATATAGTGTTGTACTCACCTGGAGGGGCATTGATGAAAGGCTGGCAGCCAACAAAAGTGGTTTGGTATGGCCTATTTCTTGTTACTTCCCCCATAAAACCATTCCACCCTCCAATACCGGGCAGGTCTTTATGTTTGCCATAAATCCACAACAAATCTGGCATAGAAGGAGTAACAACAGTACATGCTACTGGAAAAATCTTAGTAAGATCTTTAATCTTTATTCAAGCAAGCTCCACATCATTTGTTCTTTCAAATGTTTTCACTTCTATAGCCCCCTTCATAGCGACCTCTTCTGCCGCAGGTATTTTTTTCAAACGAGGGAAACTGTCACCTCTAATAACTGCACTTTTTGGGGTGATGCAAACAATACCCCCCCATGGCATGGAAAGTGTTGTGCCCATCGATTGTCTGTACGTTGAAGTCAGCATTGTCAAACGCCATTGGGACAATGGTGTTCCGTGAACCGCTAGAGGTGGGCGCATGATCGACGAATTTTCGAAACGTGTGACTTCGGTGTAAGATGAACAAAACCCTAGAGCTGACAACATATCAATCAGTTGTCTGGATCCATACTTTTTGTACAGCACTGCCGCCAAACCAACTTGCACAGGGGAGACAAATGACGATGGCCTCACGGCTGTAATTATAGCATGAGCGAGCGCTGCCGATTTTTTTTCCATTTTTGTAAGTTGCCACGCTTTTTTTCTAATATAACACCATCAGTGAAAACCTTGAGAGTCTCAGGGATGAGGTCATCGCTCCTTTCAACAAACTGTTCTGGTGGGGTGTACGTTGTCAGATTTTAGACTTGAGATCGTATGTCCTCAACAATAATTGCTGCAGCTGTCTCGACAATGGGACGTCGTTCCACTTTTTCAGATTTTTTTTCTATTCAGTGTACCATGCATCAGTGAGAATTTTATAACCTGTGTTTTTGAAACACACAATATGAGGTTCACGTGTCATGATAAATATGTCATTGCCATACTTTTCAATAAGGCGAGTTCTAACTGTTTTCCAGTGAGGGGGGTTATCACCTTCAATCTTGCTCAGAAGTTCCTCTGAGGTGAATTAGCATTCTTTATCACTTTTATCGAGGTAATTGAATACTGCTTGCAACTGTCTATCAACTTCATCTTTGGGTAGACCACGATCCCTGTTGACTTCTAGGGGAAGGGCACGGATGTGTAGGTTTTTCATGCAAGACAAATGGTACTGTCCATCAGCAGCTACCAAGTCTGGAAATGATTGTAAACGGTGTATGATGGCTTTACAATATTCATCATTACATTGTGTCTTAAAACATTCGCCCTCAGGTTCAAATTCCTAACTAGAAACACAGGATTGCGTGAAGCTGGGGTCAACTTGTTTTGTTTCGCTTGATAGTTTGGAGGTATCTCAACCCCACACACAAAGCAATTATTTTTTAAATCAAATATGGTTTTGCAAGATCGAAGTTCGTGACCCTGACTGTATCTACCCTCCTCAGCACTCTTGCTGGCCGCAACAATACACGTTTCTCTCACATATTCCTACATTTGTCATGCACTTCGATTGAGGATACCCTCTTGAATGAAATGACCTTACCATCCTGTCTTCTCAAACTAGCTTCAACTTCGGGGTCCCATCTGTCAACACTTGATCACAAATAGCACAATTTGTATAGGACATAGCTACTTATTCTTATAACTGTATGACAATACTGACGTTTAATGTTTTTAACAAAACACGCTCGGAAATTCGACATTGAGAGGCCACTTTGAATTTATTTTTTATACTAGATCATCTTTCGAAATTTTACTAAATTCTAAAGATCACAAAAATGTTAGGTCATATATAACTTCTGTTTTAATGAATAGATCTTGATAATATTGGTCTATACTGAATTTTTGGTTAAGGGCTACGGTTCCTCATAACATGACATAAAATTAGAATGCGCTCTAGCGGCTACACGGTTTGGTCAAAATAAGAGATTATAGTGTGCATTTTGTGGGGAACTAAATGTCATTTGAGCAGAAGCTGAGCATTCTTCTACTTACAAGAATAGTTTTCGAGTTACAAGTGAAAAACTAACGAGAAAACTGGGTTTTTCACAAAGTAGGAAATTTTGGCCTTTCTTCAGCGCACCCTCGCGGCCAAACTGTTCAACTAAAGAATATATTTGAGGGGTGTATTTTGTAGTGAATTTGAGTCACTTTATTTTTGTATGGATTGGTCTACCTCGAAAATTGCGTAGTCTTATGACTTTTTGGCAAAAAACTGAAAAAAGGACGAATATTTTGATTTTTTGGGGATTTTCGTTATGAAGCCATATTCGAGGGAAGTAGCAAAGTTGAAATTCAGATTCAATACCCCAGAAAACATATAAAGCGAATGAGAAAACAACTACTATATTTTTTTCCTGGCTAAAACACCGTTTGATTGGACTAAATGTTTTTCCGCTAAATTGTGACTTTTCCGTCTCAGTCCAAGGGTTCGTCCGTTCTATTAAAATATGAGAAAGTATTTATTTTCGTTACAATTTCTAATATATTCGGCATAAATCATTGTTGGCTAATAAAATGTTTATGATGATTGCGTCTAGACTAATTATTTGAGTATTAGTTTCGCTTTTTTAAAAAGTTTTCGTAGCAAACATAAATATTATTCGCGATGTTATTATTTGTTATTCAGGGTTATTGTTACATCACGAGGTATTTTTATAACTGTTTTGATGTATTTTTATGAGTGCCGAAGTTTCTTTAAAGGTACCGTCATTGTCGAATAACATGCTAACTACATGGCGATTCGTGAAAGCTTTTGTTACGGAAATAATCATAGACATGAGTGGCTCACAGCGAAGGTAGTTGTAAAGTTGCAATAGATCTCGTTCAGGATTGAAACAATTATTGATTTTATAAATTGTCTGTAGTTTGTCGAATATATGCCATTTGTAGGAAAAAACTATGTAACACTATTCATTCATTCAGATTTCAGTGGCGTATTTGCGATATCAATATTGAAAAACAACCATTTCTAGAAATCCTACTGAAACAATGAAATAGTGAAGAAAGAAAGACCAGAGTGTGTCAATGTCAGAAGGAAGCTATAGTGCAGTAACGATATTCAAAATCGTCTAATAATAACAACCCTCTAAGATAGATTGGCCACTGGTAGAAATTGATCTATAGTGGGACAATTTAAAAACTCACAATGGGCTATATATCACAAACAAAAGATGAAATCAAAAAATGGTCAAAACCGATTCTAGGATAGGAAGGGGGAACTAAAACAACATAAAAGGGAACTTACCCCTAGGTTGAGTTTTATAAACAACTGACTGAGATAACCCTATAGAAAAATATCAGGTGGCGTCAAGTCTGGTGACCTCGGTGGCCACTCAATTGAATCTCCTTCCAATCCATTTGTTAGGATAATTAGTATCTAACTGCAACTGCGTAGTGAGGAGATGCTCCTTATTGGAGCTGCAGCAAATATTCGTCTTGAGCTAGATTGCCATGGTCATCCTTTTGGTCCTTTAATCCATGCACAACTAAGGGTTCGATGGCATTTTCCAGTATATCCAGATAAATTGCCTGGTATAAACAAGGGGTCTAATATCCCCGCCCAAACATTCAGTGTTTCAAGATACTGACAGTTTTCTTCATTTTCATTAACATTCAGCATCAAAGTACATTCATCACTCAAATATTCTTTAATAGCCTAGGTTCAGCGCGAATTCTTTCAGTCAGTATAGTTCACAAAATTGAATTCGTCGGTCTGGATCATCATCGCCTAGTTCTTGAATAATTTGCGTTCTACGGGAGAAACTTATGGAATTTCAATACGTTTCTTACCAACTCCTATCATTGCAGATACTTGACTTCAATTTGGCTTGATTCATTCAGTAATCTTGTGGCATCCTTTTTTAAATTTTGTACTGAACCCATTTCTCTAAACTTTTCAACTAATCGCGGATGTACACGTGAAATTTTTGTCCGAATGCATCTCATCAAGTATTTGAGATATTCGTAAATAACTCTGGTTCTTGGTACCAAATATGAAAATTATCTCCACACGTTCAGGTATACCATAAATCATCGTGACAACTACAGCTGAATGATAGGACCAATCGTACAAATGATGAACACAAATGACATTAAACAAAAAAATTATGGACTGTGACAGAACCCAAATACAGATGTTTACAGTTCACAACTTGTTTTGCAAAAACAGGAAATTATAATTTTTATTGAAAAAAAAATTGTTAAATATTAAGTTGGTAATCATTGATAGACCCTGTACAATTACTATATAAAACGTTGGATAGCATTTTTTATATGCTTTTCAATGATGTATCACAAGGAGAGGTTTGCTATTTGAACTTTTTTAATTGCGGAAGGTGGGGCCTAGAGGGTTGAAGGGAGTGAGTTATTTTTTATGTCATTTCAGTCCCTCCTTCCTACCTTAGAAAGATATTTGATCATTTTTTGATATCATCTTCTGTTTGTGATGTACATATAATTGTCCATTGTAAGATTTTAAATGGTCACACTGTATGATTCTGAGATGAAAGTCCTAATTATACATAATTCGGAAATATAAGTCGAAATTATACTAATTCTGCCTGCACAAATGTCATTTTTCAAAAGTGGCCTTCAAGGTGCTAATTACTTGCCTTTTCAGTATCAAATCTTCATTCTGCTTCTGTTGAAGTAGTTTCGAGACTACTAAAATTGTGACGCATGGCAAATTTTGCTAGCAAAAATTGCTTTATTTAGATTTTCTTCTTTACATAACCTATTCATTACCCACGACTACATGCTCTAACTGACTATTATTCTAACGGCGGCGCATTGTAGTTTGTTATCCATGAAGATATAAGGAAATTCATAATTCAAGGTTCTATTTCAGGATTGTCCTGAAAATATTGAAAAATACCTATTTGACGAATAAAATAGCAAATTGTTCATTTCAGTTTTTGGCCCAGGAAAACACGATTTTTTTGTTAAAATTGTCATTTCCTTCAACCTATGCGCAACCCTCTGCAATCTTTGAAAGACTAGTTCGAGCTAGGGGAGACGCAGCCTTCACCTTTCAACGTGTGATGCCATGCACGAGACCGGTGATTATGCTGGGAATCGAACCTACCACCACCGCGGTACATGGAATGAAGGTCTTGGAAATATCAGTGGTGTACAATGTAGGGGTAAAACTGATTTATGTATTAGAGCATTTTTAGGTTTTCAGGTCAGGACCATCCAGACATGTTTTCAACGATATCTCGTGATATCTTTTTCCCCATAATTCTGACTTTCATCTCCGAATAAAAAAAAATATATATTTATATATATATATATATATATATATATATATATATATATATATATATAAATGAAAATAGAGTATTTTTCGTTTTAATTCCGAGAGTTCTAACCTTTGACAGCTGTTTCGTGCTAACGCACTCATCAGAAAGGATTTATGGAGCTCTCGAAATCAAAACGAATCCACTCAAGAATTAATACCGTGAAGGCAAGACAGATATAACAGAAAATTACTTATGACATCTACAGTCACTAGTTGAAACTTAATTTGACACGAACCAAGGAATCCAAAGTTAGATGTTTATCTACTCATTGACAGGCAGCCAACAATTTGGTTCGTTTCAAATTAAGTTTCAACTAGTGACTGTAGATGTCATAAGTAATTTTCTGTTATATATATATATATATATATATATATATATATATATATATATATATAGTAGAAGGGTAGTCTTTGCTGACTAGTTAGGATACAAAACAGGAAATTTTTGGGTATAGCAGCAAGCAAAACGTGTACTCTTTTAACACTATATTTCCGATATTTCAACAGTGAATACTGTCATCTTCAGGGAAGCTACAAGTAACAAGCAAAATTGTACGATTAATGGAAAGAAAACTTTGAAGAAGAACCACTTACTGTGTTGATGAGAATGATTGCTATGGATGTATTATTTAAAATTATAAACAACATGTCATGTAAGTCACATGTGACAAAGATGAACAAAACACATTAAAATACGTCAAACAATAAAAATATTAATATTAAGTCATTTTTATAAAATTTGTTTAAACATTTATTTGAATTATCTCCACACGTGGAGAGATTCAAATGTAACGTAAGAAATTTGGTTTAGGATTATTAGACAACAGACAGTTGACATTAGATGTCAGACACTTTTGAAGTGTGATATATATATATATATATATATATATATATATATATAGTAGAAGGGTAGTCTTTGCTGACTAGTTAGGATACAAAGCAGGAAATTTTTTGGGTATAGCAGCAAGCAAAACGTGTACTCTTTTAACACTATATTTCCGATATTTCAACAGTGAATACTGTCATCTTCAGGGAAGCTACAAGTAACAAGCAAAATTGTACGATTAATGGAAAGAAAAATTTTTGAAGAAGAACCACTTACTGTGTTGATGAGAATGATTGCTATGGATGTAATATTTAAAATTATAAACAACATGTCATGTAAGTCACATGTGACAAAGATGAACAAAACACATTAAAATACGTCAAACAATAAAAATATTAATATTAAGTCATTGTTATAAAATTTGAATTATCTCCACACGTGGAGAGATTCAAATGTAACATAAGAAATTTAGTTAGGATTATTCGACAACAGACAGTTGACATTATTGACATTAGATGTCAGACACTTTTGAAGTATGACACGAAACCACGAATTGGCCGCTGCTAGTGGGTGAATTAAATTTCACTTAAGTGATTAACGTCAGTTTTTTTATTTAAGCAAGAATCTGATTGAGAGATGAAAGCCATTTCCATGAAAAGTCTTTTAGTGGTATTGTTTTCTTTAGTCAAAATTTTTGTATTACTATAGTTCATGTTATGACCAGTGCTATTAACATGTTCACTTAATGCACATCTTTCAGGATGGCATCTACAGTCACTTTTACGTGCAGTGATTCTATCTTTTAATGTCCTCGAAGTCTGACCTATGTAAGTTTTATCGCAATTAGAGCAAGGAATACAATACACCAACTGTGATTGTGAAGTTAAAGGTGTTTTATCTTTAACTTTGGTAAAAATGGAATTAATTGTTAATATTGTTTTATTTGCAATTTTTATGTTCTCAAAAACTTTGAAGATTCTAGCAAGCCTGGGTGAGACATCTGCGATATAAGGAAGAGAGGTGAAAAAATATTGGATTTGGATCCTATCTGCATCATTTGTAGTAGTGATATTATTTTGCGAAATGTTATTGATATTATTTAATGAATCATGTGTGTCTATGGTAGACGTACTGTATAAAATCTTTTTTAATAGTGAAGGAGGATATGAATTATCAATGAATAAATTATATAAGATTTTTAAATTTTGTTGATGAAAAGAGGAGTCAGAAATACAGAGTATTCGATGTTTCATTTGTTTAACCAAATTAACCTTCATGGATTGTTTATGGTATGAGTGATAGTTCATAAATCTTCCACTACTTATGGGTTTTCTATACCAGTCAATGACTAAGGTATTGTCCACTGTACGACGAAATTTTGTGTCCAAGAAGGGAACACTATGTTCTTCGTCTTCACGTTCTATGGTGAACTGTATATATATATATATATATATATATATATATATATATATATATATATATATATATATATATGGAAATAGAGTATATTTCGTTTTAATTTGACAGCTGTTTCGTGCTCACGCACTCATCAGAAAGGATTCATGGAGCTCTCTAAATCAAAACGAGTCCTCTCAAGAATTAATACCGTGAAGGCAAGACAGATATAACAGAAAGTTAATTATGACATCTAGTGACTGTAGATGTCATAAATAATATATATACATATATAATATATATATAATTCCTAATTTTATCTCCGAATTATACTTATTCTCGCACTTTTATCTCCGAATCAATTTTAATATGTATATTCAGAAATAGATAAAAATGTAAATATAAATAGATGAAAATAAAAAATATAAATATAAATAATAACTGAATTCTGTGGCGCAGTGATTAGAGCGCCCGACTCTGAGTCGAAAAGTCCGGAGTTCGAGCCCCAGTTGCGGCTGAGATTTTCAAATTTAATTTGACCTATTAAATTATTAAAATCTCGTGGCTCGACTGGGTTGACTCCTGCACGATTCACTGTTGCGTTCTAATTAAAAGTGCTGCTCCTAAGGTGGCGTATGGAGTTGGTAACAAGGCCTACCAGAACACATGGCTAATGATCATAACAGTCGATGCCAAAACATCAAAGAAAAAACAAATAAATAACTGAATTCAACAAAAAAATAATACACTTCAAAAATTAAGATTTTCTATGAGTAGGACTCGTAGAATAGAACATATGCCTCTCTGCACACAATATTTTTGATGAAATTGTTGTCACACAAGAATCATTGTACTCATGCCATGTATTTGCATAAGGGTGTCTACAGTAAGCCGTGTAGTGACCAAAATCGGAAGTACCGCTGTGATTGGACAATTCATAAAGGTTGTATCGATAAGGGGCTACACTGTTATAGTTGTTCATATCCAGCCCTTCTATAGAAAAATCAATGACCATGTTTAATTTTTCTCTTTGAGAAAAACAATTTAAATTGATCACTAGAATTTTGGAAAATTTACAAATAGATTCCTTTTCTCTCTGCACTTCGAGCATGTTGGTTGTTCATCATCGTTCAAGTTTCTTCATTGGTAAAAGAATCCAAACAATGAACCAGACTTATTTGTCCTATTATTTGCGGAATCGGTAAGGAAAGGTCCCAGAATGGATCAAACGTAACTGAACAATGACCACAATATGTACACCTTAATGTAGATTTTAGTTAGCAAACAAAGAAATCTACAATCCTTGAGTTATCCACCATCAGGAATCTTGACCATAACTCTTCAGCTTTTTCAGTGGTACTTAATTTATCGTCGATTTCTGACAAAATGGGTTTATATCCCTTGTGTAGGCATCACTTCTCAAATACTCCAACAGCCATCTTGTGTTGTATAAGCACTGGATGACACTGTTCATATAGCAAGTAAGCATAACCAAAATCGAATCCATTGAAACCGAGAGCTTTGACGTTGCTATGTACTACTGCAACCCTGGTGCATTATCATTCTTATTTTCAACTGAGTGATGTCTGAAATGGTGGTTGTCTATGTCATTGGAGCGGCGTAATAATGAACTCGAGTTGAGACTACTGACTATTGATTTGAAAGGAGATATGACAGATCTTGAGAGGTTTGGAGAGGTTAATAAATTTTACTGCTGTGATTTTTTTTTACAAGGACACTATCCTTATTTCTCAAATCATTTTTGGAACAGATTGAAATTGTATATGACTGGAAAAAGTATGATAAACGAATATCTCTTCCAAAGAGTGGGATGGTGGTATAGTGACAAAAACAGAAGAAGCATTTCCACGTTTAATAGCAAGACTAATTCTCAGAATTTTAGAATATTTTTAGTTTTAGTCGTTTTACGCTTTCCTAACTTTAGCAAGCTGCCCCTATCGTACCTACCATCGTTATGTTTTAACATTTGCAGTATTTAGTTAAATATTTTTTAGGTTTCCCTTTGATTGATTCGTTTTTGTTCTTGTTTCAATATCATCTTTCCTTTTTTAGGTAAAGGACAATGAAATGTACACCAATGAAATTATTTAGCAGATCAGAGTATTTCGAATGGAAACCGGACGAACAGAAAAGTACCGAACCTCTTTATTTTTCAAAAGAAAGTAACGGGTGAGTATTAACTTCACACTCAGAAAACAAAATCAGCACCCAGAATTACAACTCTAAAGATTTGCCTCTCCACCTGAGAATATCTGGACACTTAATGGTTTGGGTTTTTATACCAAAAATGTATAAAGCTTACTCTATCGTCAAAGCTGGAACTAGATGAAAAATACTTCTCATGCTTCTAATAAGTTTTGTTGTGATGACATCACGTTTCGTTATCGAACAACCACCAGCAACTTATTTTTTTAATAGTTGAATGGAATGGCGACCGTTGAATATGATTTCCGGTGTTGAGTTAGCGGGAATTCGGTCGAAATGTTGAAGAAAACCAGTTGTTAAATTGTCGACGTTTCGAAACTTCATTGTTTTATCTTCAAGACTCTGAAGTATAAACAAAAACATACATATTAAAATGGTATTCTGAACAGTGATTTTACATAATTTATTTTGTTCCAGTCAAAATCACTGTTTAGAATACCATTTTAATATGTATGTTTTTGTTTATACTTCAGAGTCCTGAAGATGAAACAATAAAGTTTCGAAACGTCGACAATTTAACAACTGGTTTTCTTCAACATTTCGACCGAATTCCCGCTAACTCAACACCGGAAATTGATTTTTTAATATGGCCATGTTCCAAAGAATAGAGTTTTAGAAATATTTCTCTTTACGAATTCAATGATGTATCACTTCAGTTTCAATGAGTTTTTGGATCTTTTTTGGACATCATCATGCCTTTTTCAAGAGATTTTTAACAATTATTAAATATGTCAACCCAAACGTTCGATTTTCTCCAGATCTAGGATATGTAATTCCACCATTTTTTTGACATGATTCGACACATAACGAAACTGCCATGTGTTATACATCATTGAATTTGGAATGAAAAATACTTTGAAAAGCTGTACCTATTTACTAAAATAGGGCCGCGATAAATGAAGTTCAAGAAAGTTTATAGAAAGTTTCAGTGAATAAGTATTTTTTATCTTGTTCCAGCTCTGACGATAACACCACAAAACATTAAAATAAGAAATGTTTCCCAAAATAATTTGAAAGTCAAATAGCTATTTATGATACAAGTTCGTAAAGTAGGACTTTTTGTATGAGCGTGAAGTTTGTTAAATGAGGCGCAGTTCAACAAACACGCGAGTACAAAAAAGCCCTTTACGAAAGAGTTTCATACAAAGTTTTTTCTTCGACAGTTATTATATTGCCTAATTGTAGCAATTATATCATTAATTTGAATGTTTAATGATATGAATTGTCGTCGTATTATCAAATAAAGACTTCCGAATTATATTTGACGCAAAATAATGTATTTTTCAAAAATGCGTAAATGTATGAATACTGTGTAAAAAATTAATTTACGCACAGTTGATGTACAGGTGATTCTTTTACGCACTTTTGCGAAAAAGAATTATTTTACGCACTGTCAGCAGTGCGTAAAAGCTTAGTTTACGCACTGTCATAGAAAAAATGTTTTTGGAAATTTCATATTTCCATATAGATGGCCGTTCTGTTATGCAAATTTTTTCCAATTACCCAAAATGTCACCTCTTGCGTCGGTGACATATGGAACCCTTTTTTTCTTTGGTGGCTTGACCTGCGTTATCCCGAAAATTTGCTCAAAACATATACCTTCTTATACTCATACAAGTAGATTTTTGCCATCTAAATATTTTATTCGTACATACCTGTATATTTTGTATACATTTTAAATAACTAAAAATAACAGATAGGAAGAAAACCACCCAAACATCAATATTACGTCATTATCACTATACGCGCGTTTCGTAAACAAAGTTAGCAACATCAGGAGCTTGAATATCTTTTAGTTGTTTTCTCTGTCTCCAACCACAACTGAACACAATTTTGGGCATCCCTCAGCACAAATACACTTCATGTGAAGGTAACACCATCACTTTGATTTTCAGGTTTTCATATTCATTCATGAATGATCTACTCCTCGATCTAAAAAAGTCGCCAATCTTGTCGGTGAAGAATCTTGAACTCCCGGATCACTTACAAACTTATAATCTTGGACAGTCTTTGGAGAAATGGTCCAAGAAGAGTCCGAGACTGAAATCGGGACATAAAGAACGAAACGTCATTTGTCACCGTTTCGAGGAACGCGACGACAACGCTTGTGATATTACGGAAATTTTAAGCAACTTAGAAAACAATGAAGAAGGCTCCAAAGAAGATTCCTCCGAGTACGAACTGAATTCCGATATCGAGGAGTTATGGCAAAGATCCCAGGGAAGCGAAAATTGCGATTCGGCCGTTGATCACCGCAGTCCCGGACTTCGAGATCGCGCAGCATCTAAGAAGAAGATCAAGAATAAGTTGAAGAAAACTATAAGATTTTCATTTTCGAAACCGGCCAGTCCACAAACTGAGCAAGTGATTAGAGTTGATGTTTCTTCTAACATTTCGCCAGAGGAGTTAAAGCTGATGGAAATCGACAAAGGTAATTTTATAATTATAGTTTCTAGAAGTTTAACCAGAAGTTGACTCATGGTTAACTTCAATTAAATACTCAACTGACAACTTTGTAACACGTTTGAATGATCAACCCATAATCAAATCCTAACCATTTGTTTTGATTTTTATTATTACGATTGTTCGTCGGGGCTAGGTATCGGCCGAAGTACAGGTAGTTCTGAGTAGAACAGTTTGCTTCCCGCTGTCAGGTCTACTTCGGATCTTCTGATGAACTCCTGGAGATTCCTGTGGAATAATATCTTCTGCAGTGCAGCGTCCGAAGATATCAATCCTCATGCGAGCCAGGGCTTTGCATTCGAACATTATGTGGGAGGCTGTTCCTTCTTCCTCATCACAGAACCTGCATAGTGTGGAGTCTTGATATATCCCCAAATCCCCAGCATATGCACGTATTTTCTCAGCTGACAGTGCACTGTTAGGAGTCCTACCACCTTATGAGAGGGTTTGGCTCAGTTCGAGATGTCTCGAGAGCCGGTCAGTTGGCCGGCCCCATCATCATCTTTCCGTGAGTATTGCCATAGGCGTTCTCCCAGAAGGATTGGTGATGGTTCTTCACCCATTTCTTCGTGTCCTGCTTAATGAACTCAAATGGGATTCCGCAGACTGGTTCCGATCTGGTTGATGATGCCCTTGCTCTTGCTAGGTCATCTGCGCTCTCATTCCCCTGGATGCCCGGACATGTTTCTCCTTGTTCTGTGCTCCTAGGTCGCTGAGATTTTCCATAATAGTTTGGAAGAAAACCTGCATGACTTTATTGCTACCTGACAGTAAGATAGAACGGCTATGGTTTGGTTTCTAGAGCCCTTCCTTAGAATCTCTATCGTGCAAACGGAAATAGCCATTACCTCGGTTTGGAATATTGAGACTTGCCTTGGTCTCTCCCCGTATATTCCAGCCCCTCCTGTATTGATTATCTTAGAGCCATTCGTGTACCTGATTTGCCCTCTCGACAACATTGGTATTGCCATCTTGTATCTTGTTTGTTCGACGGCATCTTAGATGTGTCGATTTTTATGACCTCCATTATTTTGGAGTGCTTTAAGTTTTGCAAAAGGAGCGCCTGGCTATCATCAGTGATGTCATTGCCCTTGTTAACACATTTTCCTGATGTTTGTTTGTTTCAGGTTAGCTTGGAGTCTAGGTTTTAACCCAGATATTTTGTCTCTCCTGGCGTCTGTAGGCTTTCACCAAAGATTCGAAGAGCTCTGCTGGTCTCTAGGTTTCTCTTCCTGGTGAAAGAGACAATAGTGTTTTATTGTGGGGTGACCCCATACACCACTTCTGTACGTATGTGCAGACCGATTGCATCAGATCCATATACTTCGCAGTAACCACTATGACGATATAGTCAGCATAGCCCTGGGCATACATTCCTCTCCGGTTCAGGTCTATAAGGAGGTTATTTACCACGAGATTCCACAATAGCGGGGATAGCACTCCCCCTTGAGGGTATCCTCTCGTAGCTTTTCCCTTCATTGTGTACCCGAATAGGTTGGCCTGTATATTACTCTACTCCCAGGCATGGCCAATATCCACTAGTTTAGGGCTAGAGCAACGTTTTTTTTCTTGAGGGCTGATGTGAGGGACTCATAAGATGTGTAATCAAACGCCCCTTCTACTTCAAAAAACGATGTGACAAACAAACAGTTGTGGCTAGACCCATAAGGAAAACCTGGGACATGGCGAAAGAGATCATCATATACAGGAAGGTAGAATGGGCCATAGCATCCTTTAGTCCATTCAAATCAGCAGATCCAGACGAAATCCAGCCAGTACTACTACAGCAAGGAGGAGCAGACCTAATGATTCCCTACCTAGAAAAGCTATTTAGGACGAGCATGGTCTACAGACACGTACCTGGCGAATATACGAAGTGGTCTTCATACCGAAGCCGGGGTAAACCATCCTACGCCCAGTCGAAGGCATTCAGACCAATCTGCCTCTCATCGTCCATGCTCAAAACGATGGAAAAATTAGTTGATAGGAACATTCGAGATTAAAGATTCAGAGAATACAATTTTTCAAACGTGGATTGCTTTCAAACAGAAAGAAAACTTAGATGAAATCGATTCTATCCTAGGTCATTATTGAACTCATGTTGCGTCCTTGCTCTGGTATTTAGGATATGCACGTCATCAAACACAAGTACAATATCCGTCCATATTACTGTTGCATTTAAACGATCGAAATTTTAATAATACTGACTAATGCATATTGGTACTGACATATATATATCTTTTCACCTGACCAGATTTAGGTTGCGCAACACCGGGCAACCAGTACACGAGTCCGGCACAACGTTCGTAAAGGCATTTTTTCAAGCTTTTCATTATTTTCATCGATTTTCCCCTACACTATGGTAGTAAGCGAGAGCTTTTTAGGTCTGAAAAATAATTATTTCTTTGAAAAAATCCACTCTGCTTACATCTCAACAGCGAAAAATGTAGATTTTAAGCCAGTTTTCCACCATTTTTCAGGTTTACCCGGAGTTTCCGACATATCATTCACTTTTAAACGGTAAGATTAAAGAATACTAGTTCTTCAACAGTCTTAGCTTGAGTTCCGTTTAGTTTTACTCCCATCTTAGTCTACTTACAGGCGCAACATCATAAAAAGTCTGGGAATTGTAGGTCCCATATTTCAGAAACTACTCACAGGATCTTTTTGTGCCCGTGGTGACTTTTGTTCGGGATGCCAAGAACTCCATTTTCCCAAAGTTACAGCCAATTCGAAAGAAGAATTCCCATAAGGTTTGTGCAGAGTTCTTTCCTCAGCCCCTCCTTTGGAGAATTTCACAGACTCGAGGTTAAGTGATAGGTGACCAGATATTGTGAAACTGGGCCTTATAGTCTTATGAACCAATCTCACCATTAAATGGGCTTTTCATCAAATAATCTTGAACGGACAGACTTTTTTTTGAGTATTCGTGTATTTTCTTCAGTTAATATAAAATAAAATATCGAATGATAGTTAACACGTTTTATTCTGGTTATAAGTAGTTTGTAGTTACACCTTCATATTTTTTAGGAGATTGTAAGAGAGGGCACAGCAACTGCAAGAAACACTACCAACAAAATTTTAGAAGAGATGAAGGAATAAAATTAGAAAACGAAGAAAAAAATTTGGTGCTTCGTTGTAGTCAGCTGGCTCTGACACCAAAAAAGTTATTGCTTAGTTAAAACATTTGAAAGTATCCAATTTCTATAATTTTGTAACAATGTTTGAATAATATCTGAATAAAGTTCTGAAATCAAATGGAAATTTGATTGTAAACCAAATAATAATTCATTGATTAAAAATAGATTTTCCTGCGATCCCTCCATAATTGGGAACACTCCTAGCTAATGTACCTATTTGTTAGATTATTGTTTAATGTTCTAGTTCCTACGAAAATCTTGTAATGTTCTGTGAGAACCGAGGGAAAGTAGGTAAGAATTGGTACTCTTTTTGAATTTCTGCTGGCTGTATGCCCCAGGGAACACCTCCCGAAGCAGAGATCGCCACACTTTCTGCGTGTTCCAAACAAGTGAGCGAGAAAGCTCATAAGCGAACCATCACCGACGAGACAAATGGCTCTTTTTTGGACAGAATCTAAAAGTTTCAGTGTGTGTTTGGGGACTACAATCCATATAGATTAGATTATTTATTCATACTTTAAATTCACATTTGGAAAGAGTATTCCAGGGCAGATCGGATCTGTCCTTCATAAATCATAATCAGTTGACAGGGAGTGAAATAGCTCTTGGCACGAAACAGAAAGCCAATTTCTTGAAAGGCACATTTGGCAATAATCCTCACAAAGTTTTCACATGAAAAAGTATTGCTGTTGGTAATACCGAGCATCGAAATGGAGTATTTCGTTGGTTTGGATACTCATGACATAATACTCTGGCCACTGTGAGATCGAACTTTTTAGGAAAAATAAATGCTGGGGTTGTCTTTGCATTGAATACCACCAAGATGTAGCATTTTGCTTCCATATTTACCAGATATCTTATTTATCATAACAGATTATCATAACAGTTTCAACGGACAGGTCAAGACATACCTACCATTGGTTTTAACCAAAATCAAACGGTCACCCTAGTGATCTATGTAAAGAATGGAGTGGCTATGGTAATGCTTTTAAAAATTTTCGTCAGATACAAATCATGAATCTATGATTAATGGATAAGATTTCAACAAATTATATTACATTGCGATATGTTTCGCTACACTGCAGCTTTTTCAAGCATTTAATAACCGCTTGAAAAAGCTAGAGTGTACCGAAACATATCGCAATGTAATATTATTTATAGAAATCTTACGTGTTTAAAAAGTTTCAGTAACTTAAGTATCTAACAGTCTGAGAAGTGATTAGTGCTTAGTGCCCCCTGACTATAATAACTTTTTGAAAGTGCTTAGTTATCACGAGCATTTTATAAATTTTATAAAGTGATTAGTGCTCGAGATTTTGGAGCACTTTTCAATAGTGCTTGGTGCTCGAAGCACTTTTTGTCAGTACTCGGCACAGCTCTGTCTGATAGTTCATTGAGGAAAGGTAATTTCAGACGTGACTTTTTCCTGGGTGTTTGTCGCTGTTCCACCTTCCTTGGTTATGGGAAGAAATGAGCTGAAAGGGAAATTTCTTCCCACAGCTTCCCACAAAACGAGCAGGACACGTTAGGATATTCAACGATTGACTCGTTTGACATTTTTCTAGTTTCAACATATTTTAATCTTGGCTCAGAGCTCTGATTTTTGTACCATCAAACATATGCCGTCTTGAAGGCAACAGCTCAAGCTGAACCAGATTGTTCTCCTTGACGTGAAAATAACAAAATTGTGCTCAACCCTGAAATTAACTTCAATACGAAATACACACATTCAAAAATCAGCACCAGATTTATCTATAAGGGTGAACACGTGCGTGAGTCTGAGTCCGTGAGGTATCTGGGGGTGGACATGCGACTCAATATGCACAAGAACGTCAGTTTGGCAATCCAGAAGGCGTCAGCGGTCATTGAAAGGATATATTCCGTAATAACCAGGAATGCATGCCAGACTGATGTTGCACAACAAAATGCTTATTTTTGAACAAATCATACGACCAACAGTGACTTACGCCTTATCTGGTGTTTTGCAACCTCAAGAAGACTCAAATACTGAGACTCGAAAGGATGCCAAATAAGGTACTTCGTATAATCACTATAATACTGACAGGTACATCCGGCAGGATACATTGAGAGAAATCGCTCAGGTAGAGACTTTTCGAGAATATTTCAGTATACTCTGGTATACCGGGTGTCCCAGAGCTTTTATACCAGCAGATATCTCAGTTACCTGCAGAAAAAAAAATTGTAAAATTATGTATCATAGGAGACCACAGGCACTTTCATGCAGCAGAGCAAAATCCATCCCCTGGTGATCAACCCCTGCAAAACCACCCCTAACATTTGTTTTTCAAAATGCAACCCCATGTTGTTTGTCGTTCAACTTACAGCTCTTGTTATTTCGCAATCAACACGATATATCATAATATGTAGTTGTGATGATAGTTACTCCAGAAAATTGAATACGTTAGTGGGTACTATTAATTGGATTGATCGAATTGTAGAGACCAGAAAAAGTGGTCGCAACGCAGAAAAAGAGGCGATAAGATGTTAGAACTTTTTGTGCTTCGTTTGATTCCCACGGTATCTGGATGACACGTTGCTATCAGTCGTGATATTGTTGTTGTATATGAAAATGCCTTTTACCTTCACTCCCAACGAATACGTTGATATGCTTTTAATTTTAGGTGAATGCCGAAAGAATAAACGTGCGGCGGAGAGGCTGTATGGGCAGCGATTTTCTGATAGTCGACAACCAGGTCGCAATACGTTTTCGTATGTAGAAAATACCATGCGAACGGGAATATTTCCAGGAAAAACAGATCAAGTACAGCCTACTCCTGTGCGAACTGAAGAAAATTGCATCAATGTGTTGGCTTACACCGAAGCACATCCTCATATTTCGGTTCGTGCATTGGCGGTAGAGATTGGGATCATTAAGTCGTCTGTGCAAAGAATTTTTAAACAGTACAAGTATCATCCCTACAAAATTCATTTACACCAAGGACTCAGACCTACCGATTTCGAAAGACGAACGGCATTCATTGCTCACATTCAAGTTTTAGTCCATGACAATCCCCACTTCCTCAATCAAATCTTGTGGAGTGACGAATCCCGCTTCTATAATAATGGTACTGTTAATCGACATAACATGCACTATTGGTCACAGGACAACCCTCACTGATGGTTTAGAGAAACCAATTTCCAAACAATGTGTGGTGTGAACGTGTGGTGTGGTTTACATAATGGACGACTCATCGGCCCCCATTTTTTTCAAGACATTTTGACGGGCCACCGATATCTACATTTCTTGGAAAATTATATTCCTGCACTACTGGAAGATATTCCAATTGAAGAACGACAGCAAATGTGGTGGCAACAAGATGGTGCTCCTGCACATAACCATAATATCGTTACTACATTCCTCAATAAAACTTTTCGAGACCGTTGGATTGGAAATAGTGGACCTGTGCAATGGCCTGCACGTTCTCCAGATCTCACGCCACTGGACTTTCTCCTATGGGGATATCTGAAACGAGTTGTCTTCGAAACACAACCAGTAAATATTGACAATTTAACCCAAAAAATTTTAGAGGCGTCATACCGTTACTCCGAACATGATTAGAGCTTCCTAAACTCGCGCTCTGATTCGGCGACTTGAAGCATGTGTGGCAAGTGCTGGCCAACATTTTGAACATTTTCTGTAGTATCATGTATCAAAATACAGATGAGCTTTTACATTAACATTTCATTTGTATTTTTATTTTTGATGCTTCTGCATGTCATTCTAGCTACCATGATACATCACGGCACAATCACTCTTCGAATCATACCTTACAAACAGAACACAGCAAGTAAAAATACAAAACTCGTACAGCAGCAAAAAAATTGTAGAATGTGTTGTACCACAAAGAACGGTGTTGGGGCCAGTTCTCTTCACAATATACCTAAACAACTTATCGGAAGGAAACATCGTAAGTTTCGCTGATGACACGGTCATCCTATATGAAGGAGAATCATGGTCGCAATTAAAAATGAAAGTAGAATCTGATCTCCCTCTCATCAAAAGATGGTTTGATAATAAACTATTATCAATTAATGTACAGAAAACGTTCTATGTGCCTTACTGCAGTTATAGTTCTCAACTTCTCAACTACAGTAAAATCAGTTTGCAAGATAATTTTCAAATAAATTTTTCGAACTCCATGAAATATTTAGGGATAAAAATAGACACTCACCTGAAATGGGACCAACAAATTAACTTTCTCCTCAAGAAGCTAAGATGCGTATAAGATGAAGCAAGTTTCAGGAATTTTTGTAAAAAATTTGTAAAAAAAAAAATTTCCAAAATTTGTTTTTACGAAACTCCCAGGTTTTCGGAGAAACCCCCTCAAAAGAGCAGAGCTTGTGCGAGCAAGGGAGATCCGGGACCTACAGTTTAAATAAAAGTGGAATCCGAACCACTTCAGCTCAGTGACACACGACCGGGGATCGAACCCGGACCGTCTGGGTGGAAGCCAAACGCTCTAACACCTCTACCACTTCGCTGTTCTCGAAGAAAACCAATTAAAAATGCTGTACTATACGCTCTTCAAACCACACTTAAAATATGGAATTATCGGTTGGGGAACAGGAACGAATGTTCAATTGAAAAAAATCGAAGTTATTCAGAAAAGAATAATGAAAATAATATATAAAAAGCCAACATGTTATCCCACAGAACTTCTTTATCTAGAAACCAAAATAATGGACACAACGCAAATATACTTCTTTGGCCTAGCAACAAATCAGTTTATAAATGAACAAGAATTGATACGAAAAAATTATCAGAAGAATACCAGAGGACGTAACCTCTACCAAATCCCTTTCGTTCACAAATCGATATGCCAGAGGACTTATAGTTATTTAGGACCAAGGGTTTTCAATGCATTACCAGAGAGTCTGGAAAACGAGATACAAAGGAAAAAATTCCAATCACAAATAAAAAAATTTGTACTTGAAAATCCTAGGCAAATAATTCATGAACTTATTGATACATAAAATAAATAAAAGGATATTCCCATAATTCTACCATGTTATACTTTCAAACTTTTCAACATTCAAACTCTACATCTCTATACTGATCATAGGTACATCTTTATATTCTACATTTTATAATAAAAACTCTCACTTGTGAACATCATATCTACAACACATTTTTAGACAACCAAGAATTCTAAAGTTTTTAACACTCCACCATTTTTACATTTGTACACTTCACCATTAAATTTTTTTTTGTTTTTTTCACTCCTTATATCTTACATTTTGTTATCTCCAAGTTTTTTCATTAATTCTACGCACTTTTGTGCACTTTTGTGTGATTTACATGTTCTATTGTTACATTTTTAATATACCTCTCTCTTTGAGATATTCACATAAGTTATTTTTACAACCAATATTAGTAGACCCTACATTAGTCTCATAAGAATAGTGTAGAATTCAATTTTTCTTTCACTTCACTGTAATAGCAAGTTTTACATCCTGAAATTATTATATCAATGTACATATCGATATTTCTTAAATAATTTATTTGAAATATTATTAAGTTACTTAATCTAGCATAGTTTTTTATATAAACCACTGTTGAATACGTCCACAAACAAGCAGTGTCTACTGCTTCGTGGTATATTCTTCATTTACAACCATGTTGTATTTGTCAAATTCATCTCTGTACCAATCTTTTAGTGAATAAAATTATTATTATATTATTATTATTATCATTGACCGAGAAATGAAAAAGACTGTACGTTGCCCCAAAACAAACATGGGCGTGCCATTTGAAAAGCAAAAGTTAGGGGTGGTTTCTTGGGTGTTGTTTGCCAGGGGGTGGATTTTGCTATACTGAATGAAAGTATTTGTGGTCTCCTATGATACAGATTTTTTACAATTTTTTTTTTCTGCAGGTAACTGAGATACCTGCTGGCCTTGAAGCTCTTGGACACACGGTATAGATTCTACAAGTATTTTGTGTCCAGAAGACCTCTAACCACAAACATCACTAGGATTAGAGATCATCACAATGAACCGCGTAAACATGGGGACTCCTACAACAGAGTAACCGAGGCGCAAGTGTTTTTATAGATTTTCCCTAGAAACTCATCAGAAAATATCTAAATTGCATGCAAGTAAGGAAATCCACGACCTATTGAAGCAAACTCAACCAACCTCGCATAAGCATAGCAGGGACTCAATTTTTGAATTGTCGGAATTGGTTCTCTAGAGAAATATAACGTTATTTTGTCTCAATTTCGAGCAATACCTATTTTTTAAATGTCACAAGAGAAATATTTCTCTCTCAAAAATTATCAGTAGTAATACCACAAGAGATTGAATTTTCGCGATAAGTCTTTCGATTCATTTCTGAACGAAACTGAATTGTTTCGAGAAAACACCACGAGTCCGCAGGACGAGTGGTGTTTTCTCGAATCAATTCAGTTGAGATCACAAATTTTTGAATGCGTGCACAGCGTAATCACTTATATTTGACGTTTAACTGTCACATGCATTGTAAACAAATCTGAAAACACCGAACTTGATAGGCCAATCAGAGTCAAGAGTCAAGTTTGGTATTATCGGTAAGCCGAACTCGACTAGAGCTTCTGATTGGTTCATTTCGTAGGTGAGTGAAATAGTCCAAGGAATTTAGTTTTCAGGTTGAAAATACTCAAATATTTTTTATGCATTGTTGAAATTATTATTATTCAGGTAGGTATAGGTATGGATATTGACAAGAGATGATTGTGAACAGTTTGGAAGCTGCAATGGCTCAAGAACAGCACAATTTTTTGCGAGACCAAAGTTCGTTCCATAATTTAAATGAAAGAGAGTTTGTCAAACACTTTGGATTGAGGAAGGACACTTTTCAGAAATTTTTAGAAATTGATGATTACCTGCAACCTCCCTTTCGAGTTTCCGTAATAAAAAAAAGAAACTAAACTTTTAATTGCAGATGAAATTATGGACCGCTCTATTTTTTCAATTCTTTAAACATTCATTATCGGTGTATTTTTTTTTTGTTTTTTTGCATGTTTATTCAAATCTTGCAAACTCTACGATGGGAAAATTTTAGTTCACTTTATCTCTAATTCAACCTACTTACATTTTTTCAGAAAACTCTAGTTTTATGTGCCCCAGAAATGGCATTCAATTTAATGGCATTACTATCCCACCCTTGTTTTGGGACAATAATGAGTAAAAGTATTCGTAAATTTACTAATTCTTAGTTCTGCTTATGAAACTTCTTTTGACGTCAATTTCTAGGAAGTTATAACAAAACCTTGCAAAAATCTTATCTGCAAACGTCAAATTCAATGCGTGTCCCCAAAAATCCTATCTTTGAATTGGTCAAACAAAATTCTCCTACGATCGCATGCAAGACGCACATCCCAAAACTAATCTCCTAGGAAATAACTTCCTACGGTGTTCGAAACCATCGGTTCTCTCGATTCATTGTTTCACGTGAGAATTTAATATGGAGAAATGTTTTATGAGAGAATCAATTCAAACGATTTCAAAAATTGGGTCCCAGGAGGCGATGAAATTCCATGAATTGTAGAACTTGGCCGAACACTACAAGGGTCAACCGCCACAACCAGCGTGGGCGACTTGGCTGCCTTGGTATGAACAGGTTGCCATCCTATCTCAATCCGCCCTCCTGGTTCACCAGGAAGTGGCAGATACTACCTTCTCCCACCCCGCATCCTTTTCCTCTCAGCATGACGTACATTATTTGGAATAAACATATTTTTGATGCCTTTGCATATTAAACTGTAGGCCTGGGTTCGATCTCGGGGTTCGGTAATTATTTTTTCTTATTCAAGTTATTTCCCTGAAAAGTGATTGATTGCCGCTCGACAAAGAGCGTTACAGCGCGATAGGCCAATCAATAGAGCATTTTTTCCTAACAAAAATACTAGTAGAAAACCGACTGGGCCATCACATGGATGACATCTCGTTGTTATATTCTTTTATGTTTTCGACTCGCAACAGTCATTTATTAATTTGTTATAAACATTTAAATAACAAAAACGTGTTTTTTAAAATTTTTTTGCTCATAAAATGAAAACTAATAGAGCAATATGGTTGCTCCAATGAAAATAAAAAAAAAAGAATTGTAGATAATTGGAATACGAAAAAATGGGATGTTTTATAACCCGATGGGATCATTAGTAACGGAGGAAAACCGGAAAAACCGGAAAATTTGACGAATTTTCAAAAAATTCATAACTCCGCCATTTTTCAAGAAATAGGGTTGGCCTTTCTTATGAAAGTATTGAATCATGTGTACTTTATGTGTGCATAAAACAGGCTATGACGGATCATTAGTTTTGGCACAATTGCAATTTGAATTTTTTTTTGCATTATCTTGCAGCGTGCCTGGATGCTCTAGTGATAGTCTGATTTCGATTTCAATTCCTAGAACAGATTTTGAAAGTAGAAGTACAGTACCACAAAATGTATATTCTCTTTTTGCGCTTAAATGCTGCGAAATGGGTGAAAAATGCTTGCAAACATGACTCAAAACGGCTGAGCTGGTAGAAGCGGTCGATTGGAAGAAGTGAGCGGTAGATGAGGGGAAGCGTATTATCACGTAACTCGTTCATTAGAAGATTGGACCTTTACATTTACGGAAAATAAATTACAAAACTCGTTTAAATCGATAGTTGTTAGTCTGAAAAGTCCATTTAACAAAAAGTTCCATTATTTTTCTTTTATTTTAAAAAAATATCACATTTGAAAGTGTGCCGCTGACGTCACGTTCATCGGAAATTCCTCCCACCATAATCCACGTTCCGAAACAGGCAATACCGTTCTCCTTAAAAATATAACTTCTAGCATGATATAAGCCATTGAGAAATAATCAATACATTGTCACTTGATCAACTCATAGATAAAAATCCACGTATTAGCTATTTTTTATTGTATTTGTAACTTTCAAATTTTCTGAACGGATCATCCTTTTGATGAAGAACGAGCATTGACAACACAGCAAATCGTAATGACAGTTCTCAATTTTCAAAAGTTATATGGAGATGTGAGGTTAATGTTTATTTTATTTTCATTCAACAATCAACATTCAACTGATAAATTCGATAATAGTGTAGTGAGGTGTTATCATAAACGATTTGGTGTGAATTTATTTGTGTAATTGTTCACGGTCTTTCTTGCAATGACTAAAATTTAAAATCATTCCTTGAACTCTGCTTTGAATACAATAATAACATAAAGGAAATGTTTTTCACAAAAACATATATTTCCGCTTTTCACAAAAGGTTTATTCACTGTTTCGAACCACATTATCAGACGCGCTTCATCTTTAGGTGCATAAAAAAAATTGTTTTTTGGAATTTGCACTGGTGTTCAGACAACCGGGTACAAAGCACCTTTTCGACATGTTCAGTTATTGCAGGGATACAGGTACTGGAGATACAGGAATTAATAACAAATTTTAGAACACAAACAACAAAAGCTCTCAAAACTTATAAAACCTCATTAACCTCAAAAAATAAATCAAGGTAGTGTTCGTTGAAGTTTGGATGATGGAACTGCTCCACTTGTATCAAATGGGTAGGCAAATGAGTTAGACAGAGACAAACTATTCTTATTGATCGCACCGTTAAACAGACGAAAGAACCCATCTGGTATCAAATGACAGCTGTCATACGACACATTATATTTGAATGAGAATTTGGTGCACAACTTTAACAACGTTGCCAAGTTTAGTTTTGATGAACGTGACGTCACGAAACTACTTTTCTTCTGATTATAGATAAACTAGCGGTCAGAAAAAATAAATAAAAATTCCTGAGTGATATTAGCGTATTTACTTTCTAATTTCAGTGTTACCTCATATCTCTTGGAAAGGTCCATTCCCCTCTCTCCAACCACTCGGCAACGGGCTCGGTCGTTTTCAGTCATGTTTGCATGCATTTTTCACCCATTTCGCACCATTGTAGCGCAAAATGAGAATATATGTTTTGTAGTAGTATACTTCTACTTTCATAATATGTTTGAGAAATTGAAATCGGGCTATCACTAGAGCATCCAGGCACGCTGCAAAAAAAAATTTAAATTGCAATTGTGCCAAAACTAAAGATCCGACAGCGCCTGTTTTGTGCACACATAAACTACACATGATACAATACTTTCAGGAGAAAGGCCAATCCAACGTCTTGAAAAATGGCGGAGTTATGAATTTTTCAAAAAATTGCAAAATTTTCCGGTTGTTCCAGTTTTTCTCCGTTGCTAATGATCTGACCAGGTTATAAAACATCCCATTTTGTTCGTATTTCAATTATCTACACTTCTTTTCATTGGAGCAACCAGATTCCTCTATTAGTTTTCATTTTATAAGCAAAACTATTTTAAAAAACACGTTTTTTGTTATTTATATGTTTATAACAAATTAATAAATGACAGTTGCGAGTCGAAAACATATCATAATATAACTACGTACTGTCCCCTATGTGATGGCATAGTCGGTTTCCTACTAGTATTTTTGTTAAAAACTCACGCATTTTATCTCTATTGCTTGGTGTACGACGCGAATCGGATCGCGGTAATCTTTGGAAAGTGACAATGATACTTTGTGCTCGAAACACATACAAGAATTTTTCTACAGACGCAACTCTTAGACATATAAACGATCGACACTTTATTCAATAATAGGCACGTAATTTTATCTATGAGAAAAATTAACAATCAATAGTAAAATCAAATGTATAAGCTCTCCAAATGTCCGATAATTTACATCTCTAATAAAAGGAAAATAACTTGCTTACGAAAAAAAAAGTTCTGAGAGCTGAGATCAAACCCGTTGACTACAGGTTATAAGTTTGAAGTAGGTATGCAAGCATAGCGCTACCGTAGTTGCTGGACTGCTTTAAATTTATTGTCTATACTTTCCATCATGCAAAAATGAGTTCATTTTCAATAAAAGAATTGGAGATTCGAGCATTTTTTCAATAATGTCGCTCTAGAGCGAGAAAGCTGTCACAAAATGACATTTCATGGAAGACGTCAACTTTGCGTTGAGATCTGAAAGCGTCAAAGGCTACTTTGGTAAGCAGCTGTAGAAAATAGCTATTTACAGAAATTGAGATTTTAAATTTTCATGAATTTGTGTATTATAATTTTTCTGTTTGACAGGTTTGGTATGATACTTGTTTCTGATTGACTGAAGGACTTAAATTGTTCCTGGAATAGGCAATTTCGTTGAGAAGTTTTGTGTTCAGGTACTTGATTTTCAATAAACAGAAATGGATTATTACGCATGGAGAAAATTGGAGAAAATGTTCTATTGAATACACATTCAATCAAATTTTCAGTGAGTTCATTTTGTATATCTCACAATTGTAGCTTTACATTCTCATATCATAATAATACTACTAAAAAAGGGCGTAGTAATCCTGCTGAATGTATTATTAAACAACTAAATAAATAAATAACTTTTTCCATTAAACAATCCATAAACAATTGAATTACAACGAATTCTTTCCATATTGCAGAATCCTATAACGGATTCCGTTCATTAATCCGCCATTAATTTCCCGGCGATTCAAACACCCTCGCGGGATCATACCGTTCTGAAAGAGAGACTTCAGTTAACAGGTTGCCGGTCGGGTTGATCTTTACCCTTCCTTGAATCCTTTGAATCTCGCAGCTTTCTGTTTCTTAACTTCGGGTATGAATAGCTGACGATTCAGGACGCGACGGGACGACGGGTCCCAGGACCCAACACGTTCTTACGCAAAATTGCAAACCTCTGGACCGATGGGAATCGTGTTGGCCTAGGTCTGGTCTGGCGGGGTCAAAAAATGAATGCGAGGTTTTCATAAATAATAACTGAAATACGTAATAAACGACTTTCTTAGTTTGAACTTTCGGTGGTTTTCGGGTTTGTTGATAGTGGTCTCTAGGTAATTCTACCTGACGTTTCGTCTACATCTGTGGTAGATATTTTCAAAGGCGGTGTGGTAACGGGCGAATCGTCTGAGTCTGACTGATTCGGTATCCACGTTGGTTTCTTCTTTTATTGTGCTCATTCTCAAAGGGGGCGAGACTTAATTTCGTCCTGATTCCTGAATCAGTGACCATGCGGAATCAGGACGAAATGGAGTCACGCCTCCTATGAGATTGAGCACAATAAAAGAAGATACTAACGCGGACACCGAGTCGTCAGGATCAGATGAACAAATCGAACGTTTCACCCATTACCACACCGCCTTTGAAAATGTGTACCGCAGATGTACGAAACGTCAGGTAGTATAACCTCGAGCCACGACTAACAAACTTGAAAACCACCAAAAGTTCAGAGAATACCGGCCGTGAAAGTTTACCTTCTCACCAGCAAATGCAGAAATTTTTCTGATAGCCCGAGAAAGTGCTAGGAATCGCACGTAAAAAGGTAAGACCTCGTTAATCCTTGGCTCGCTCAAGTTTCGACTTCTGAGGGACGACAGCTGGTTAACGAAAAAAACAATTTTTTTTTCAATATGACTTTCTCAATATTCCTTAACGTTTTATTTAGTAGATATATTTTTATTGATTGGGCGAGCTTGCTTTCACCGATGATTGGCAATAATCACGAAACCGGTGTAGGTCATATTCAACATTTTAGGGCACCGCAAAGTACTTCTCGTAGTGTCCACTTTACTTGGTGATATATGGACATATAATTTAAAAGTAATATTTTCTGAAATCGTTCAAGAATGCTCACTTTCTCGGAGCAACTTCAGGCCTCAAAATACGCTTATCTAGTATTTTAGTCCGTTGCTAAGCAAAGAACTTTCCCGGACCGTTTTCGGACCTAAACGGTACGGGATAGTACTTTTTCTGAAATCGTTCAAGAATGACCTCTTTCTCGGAGCAACTTCAGGCCTCAAAATACGCTAATCTAGTATTTTAGTCCGTTGCTAAGCAAAGAACTTTCCCGGACCGTTTTCGGACCTAAACGGTACGGAAAAGTACCTTTTCAGCAACCATCCGGGAAGTGTTCACTTCCCGTACACTTTTTCTTTGGGAAAGTAGCACTTCCCGGCCTAGTCCGGGAAGTACGTACTTCCCGGACTAGGCCGGGAAGTGCTCGAATTTTAATATGAATAATAATATAAATAAGAATTATAATGTTTCTCTTGGTACCTATCTTCTGTTCGAATTTCAATATATAATACAAATAAGAACTAAAATGTTAGAAATATTCAAATTTGGAATCACAGCCAGGGTACTTTACTCTTGATCAAAATAAATGTTTATTTTTTGTTCCCCCCTGCACACCCTTTGGAAATTCAGAATTTTGATAACTTGAATACAAGTATTCCGTAATGCACCAATCTTTATGAAAAATAATATTTTCTGACAAATCGATAATAAAAATGTTTCCATATGCTGCAAATTTTTTAAACTTACTGTATATAATCATGACCACCTTTTGATAGGCAACCCATTTTAGGCGTATTCGTCTATTTATGCAACTTCATAAAAAGTATGTTTCATCCGGTTTACAGATGAGTGAAGGTCGACCTCTCTTCTTCTCTTAGACTAAATGAGTTTCATTGATTTGTTAACATGCAACACGTCCGGAAACAGTTTTTTTGGACTCGCAGACTTCCAGGACTCGCTAACGCTCGTCCTAGAATTTGGTCTACTCGTCCAAGAAAACAGTATTTTCCGGACTAGTTACGTAAATTACCATTCCCGTATCAACGATACGGGAAAATTTTTGACGGCTTGTTTACATTTTAGACAGTTATTGAATTCACGCAAACAATATGTAGAATTCCTTAGTTTTTGATAATGCTGATTGCGATTTCAGAAAAAATAGTATGTGTACCTCGTAGTAAAAGCACATTCCCAGAATTCAATGCTTGTTGGCCTCGGCTTAACGCCTCGGCCAACAATTTACATTGTCGTCCGGGAATGTATTGCTTTCACTACTAGATACACAATATACTTTTGTTTGATATTCCTCCACGTTTCCATGCCATATCCATTTCGGTTTCTAGGATCATCTAAGCTGATAGCATTGTGATTCAGTTTTCAAAATTGTGATTAGTGTTTTTTACTGGTTTATTTCAATTGAAGATGAGCATTACTATGCTCAAAACATGATTTTGATTGACTGATTTACTGGCTCTGATTATCCTTTTACCAAATTTTTTGCCAAAGCTGCGTTGACAAGTTTTTCCCTTTTCCATTGGGGTGGAATATGTATTATGGAGACGACTTTGAGTTTTACTTAGCTTCTTTACATGTGGAAAACTTTTTCTTTAATTTTTCGTTAGGGAAAAACGTCATTTCTAATTAGTTAAATGTAAAAGTTGTGTGCTTATGACTAAATTTTTATAAAATGCTATCAAAAATACAGAGGCGTGCAGATTTCAGGGGATACAAATTTTTTAAAATTTTTTTCAAATGAAACACCCTGAATATTATTTGAATTTTGGAATGGTCTTTTTTCCTGATTTCAAAACTATACCATATGTTACCCCTATCTTATACCGTTTCGAGTTATTAGACGTCGATTAATGGTGAATTCATGCACGACGTAACTCAGTCTAAACATAACTTAATCATAAACTTAAGATGAAACTATAATTTTTTATATAATGTTCATCCACGCGACTTAAGGACTTAAGAGTGATTTAAGAAAGTCATAAGTTGGCCAACTTTCAATTCTTCGTGCAAATCAGGTTCTGCGCATGTTCATTAGACATCTTAACGAAGACGAAAAAAAATGATTATTAGATAGAGGAAGATGGTAGATTGCCAACTGGAAACGTCGATTTTATTGGAATTATGCTGTGAATATCGCGAATTGGAAATAATCCTAATTATTTAAATAACTCATCGTTCAGTTCAGAATTAACCTACACTACCGAATCAAATTCTCGAACGACGAGTGCCGAGATAATAAATACACTTTCTGCACTTGTGTCTATCTTTATGATAAGTTGTGCATGAACACCCAACAAGTATTTTTTAGGCAATCATAAGTTCAGTCTAAAGTTAAGAATACCTATCCTATGAAAGTTAAGATTTTTCAAGTAAGCTATGGAAATGACAACTATATTATGTTTGTTTAGTGACATTTCTTTAACAGAATATTCAAAATGGTATACAGTGAGGAAGAAAAGGTTCAAATACATACTTGTTATATACAAAACAACAATAATAAACGTGCAGCAAAAAGAGCATACAGGGTATTGTATCCAAATCGTCCAACACCATCAGAGAATACATTTAAAAATATTTACCAAAAGGTGAATCATAACTTCTGTTTCAGTAGAAAAAGCGTGTTATTCAAGAAAACATATTAATTCACGAATAGACTTTTTTGAAACATTGCATTATTTTTTAGAAAATTCTGAATGTAGTATAAAGAATATAGCAGAACAATTGGGTGAAAGTTATTCCAAAATCCAACGTACGTTGAAAAAACACAACTACAAACCATATAAAATTTTTAACAAACAGTCGTTGCCGACCGATTTATTGAATTAAATGTAACAGATATAATTCTAGATAATAGACATAATTCTTCTGGACGGTCTCAGAGGGCACTTGGAATTGCGTTCTCTGATGCTTCGATGAACGTTGCACAAGTATCTGTGATATTTAATTCAATACCCGTCGTGGTATTGGCCAGTGGAGTAGTTGTTTTCTAACAGATACTTGCCATAATAAGCCTACTTGGTACGTGTATATGGGAGTAAAGGGTTCATCATCGGTCGGCAACGACTGTTCATTACTAAACGATCTCCCAAAGAATTCTGATATCTTCACATAAATCTCTTAACCCGGAGATTCGAAGTGTTCTTTCTCCCTCTGCTTGCCAGGTGGAGCGGCCTAAAAACTGCTTCATCGCGTGAACCAGAGTTGACCAAGCAGCGGAGTTGTCAACAAATGCGTGCACTTGGATCGGAAATTGGAGGACAACTTGCCTCATCTGGCTAGCTCAAGCGCCTCCAAGTGCAACATCGTCGCAATTATCCAGCAACTCCGGAACTCTTCTTTCTGGAACAGTCAGGAACAGTACGAATTCTTTCTTAATGTCGTTGGTGTTAACCAACGACGTTTCATCTATCTAGGCCAGGCCGTAGATTTCTAAAGGAAGCTATGACCTGGCCAGAAATACTAGTAACACCAGAGCCACCCGGGCTACCACTCGGTAGGACAATTACTCGGGTCTGTGGCTCCCGGATGACTGCCTAAAACAGCCAAAACTGGTGTGATCCTTGGCCAGAGAATCCAGAGATACAAAAATAAAAATGTTGTACTCGAGAGTATATCTGGGCGCGGAGGCCCAATAGGCTCCGCCCTCCAGCACTCACCAGCGGCTTTGCTCTGGCATTGGCCGGAGCAAATGTCAGCCTTTCCTATATAATAACGAGTGTCGTAAAGGCGGTAAATCAATTCTTCCAGAATCAGCCCGGCCAGCTATGGGTTCTCTACCGCCAGTACGCTGAAATTCAGAATCCATGATTCCGAAAATATATTTCTGACAACCCCTTAAAACGCGAGTCCCCGGAAAAGAAAAGTTGCTCCCACAACGGACGGAACACGTACGTATTCGTCCGGTATGAAATTAATTTTATTTTGTTTTCAAAATTGTATGACTTCCCGACTTCGTATTTAGAGAATATAATTATCACAATTCGTTAAGACAGTTGTAAAGTTTATGGTCTAGACCACCAGTGCTTACGAATTCTTTTAATCGGCCCTAAAAAGAACCATATATACGATGGCAGCTCACAGCACTAGTGGAATCGACCCCTGTAATAAAGGTATCCGTCGGGACGTTAGCCCGGTAGGCAATATAATGTCAATCAGAAAGAACAAAATTATTAAAATTATGAAATACTACACACCTCACAGACTTGTCTATCGGTGGCAAAAGAAAACTTTCAAAGTCCGTAGCAAAAAGCACACAAAAAAATTAGAGTATTTATAAATCACTTGAATCAAGAGAAGAAATTGTTTCTTCACTGTTCGCCACACAATATATGACGAGGCACTTGCTGTGTCAAGTTTATTTGAATAAAATGAATCCTAGTAAACTGGATTACTAGATTTAAAAAAAAATTGTTTTTGAAACTTGAAAATTGTTCGATTTACAACCAAAAGTATTCACTTGCCTTGCTGTATTCTTTCTTCGCCTCTCAGGCCAGCACCATTCCAGGGAAAAGGGTCAGGAAATAAAAGGTTCTATATCCCAATTCAAACAACCTTGGCTGGTATACTGGACTTCAAACAATTGGCAGGCTTTAGATTTCTCCCAAAATTGATGTGTTTCTTCTTCAGGAAACCAAAACTCCGACAAGTTCCGCAGATTTGCTTTGCGAAATCTTTGCAGCAGAAACAAACCTTTACCGTAGTAAAGGATTACGACAAATGCCCGAAAGTAACTTTGCGGGGTAGTCTATGACTATAATGTAAAAACACTTTCCCAATAAAATTCAATTTGTTGAATTCGGAGAAACTCAGCACAAAAGCAAATTCAGAATGATGAGATCCCTACTCAGTTCAGGATCAATGAATACTGAATTTTCCTTCGCGAAATCGTCTCTTTTATAGAAGCGACCGCGCGGTCCAGTGGGCGGAGCCTACTGGAATTTATGTTCGAGATATAGTCTCGAAATTTTCTTTCCGATCGGACTCAGTCTGTTTCGAAAGAAAATGATATTTCAGGCTGAAATTATTGAATTTTTGTAGGAGTTTATAACACGGCCCCTCCCCAAGAAATCGCTTGCCATTTGTTTTATTCACCAGTATATCAGTTACGAGGCCAACATATGTTGCTTTATTTCTCATAAAATACAAAAATGTTTCACAAATATTTTGGACATCCGTCCCTAGCCAATCGGCTTACAATAATCGTCCTATCCTATAAATACATCACTAACTTAAAACCATACATGTTGCATTGCAACCAAAATAACGACAGTAATATCCTTATTCTAAATTCACAAATACCTAATATTAACAATTTATATAAAATCAGGAGTTATATACAATGACGCTTTCAACATTTTATTTACGACGTCCAGGCGTCATCACGAAGGGCTTTCGAAGATCATTCCCCACTGGGAATGGAATATGTGTTTGTACGAAAAGTACGTTAGTCAATCATCGTCCTCCACTGAGGGTGGAGTGGGAAGTCATACAATATTTTCAACATATTTGTTACAAAAAGGATTGTGTGCTAGTCATCGTCTCCTTCTGGAGGCGGAGGCCGAGGATCTAATTCGTCCTGGCCTCGTCGTGGTGCGGGAGCTGGGCGCAAATCATTCGTGTGCAGGTTCTGTTCTAGGCCTGCCTTAAGCACCACGAAACAATTTGGTCCGGCTACCCGATCTACCTGATAGGGGCCAACCCAGGTTGGTCTGAAATTTTTCTGTAACCTTTCTGCGTTGCGGCAAAGAACCCATTGCCCTGGTTCAAAAGTAGTCGGCTGATGGTCTGGGTCAGGGAAATGTTTATTGCGATAGTTCGCTGACGACGTAGCTGCTGCCTGTACTCGAGCCTCTCGGTTGTCATTATGAGCTCGCCTGCGCCTCTGGGCTGGTGTTACCCATTCTCCTGGCTTTGGGAGCTCATACCCCAAGAGCAACATGCTCGGAGTAGTACCGGTTGCAGCGTTAAAACGTGTCCGTAGATTGAAAGTGATGTTAGGGATTTGTTCCTCCCACAAGTTTTCTGGTTTGTTCAGAAGTGCTGCTCTCAGCATCTTCTTAACCTCTTGACAACGCCTCTCTACAGGATTGGCCTGCTGGTGGTAAACCGGAGACCACTTCAGCTCAATTTCAAAGCGTCTAGCGAACGTCTCAAAGACGCGTCCCTTGAATTGTTTTGAGCTATCTGAAATGATCATCCGGGGGTACCCCCAGCGATTGAACACATATTCCTGTAGGAAGCGTGCTACCACGGTCGCGTCGGCCTTTGCGGCGATCTTGGTTTCAACCCATTTACTGAAGCAATCAGTTGCTATCAAGACGTATTTATTCCCATTTGCGGATGGCGGATAAGGGCCCATAACGTCCACCGAGACCAAATCCCATGGTTTCTCTGGGATGTTAGGGCGGAGGTTGGATGCCGCTTGTGGCGCCGACCTTTTTGTTGTGGCACAAACGAGACATTGGGTCACGTAATCGTGAACTCGATTTCGAAGGGGGGCTAGTTGATAGTGTCGACTGACCTGTCTGTAGGTCTCATCAACGCCAGGGTTACCAATATTGTCATGAAATCGTTTCATAACACTAGGGAAAAATTCCTTAGGGATCACCAGGCGCCGTTCGTCATTATTAGTCCCTACAAAGTATAACTGTCCTTCCTCCAACAAAAACTCTCTCGCAATCCGGCGATCATAATCCGAAGGGTCTACAGCTTGTCTGGCTCTAAGGATTCTTTCAATGAATCTCTGCAGACCAGGACTCTCAAGCTGTTTCTGCATCACCTCTTCGTAGAACGTTCGTACCTGAGTTAAAGTTTCGGAATTTATTTTTATCTCCTGCAAGGTCTCTCTTATTTCGACTGGTGTCGATTTTTCTTCTACAACCGGAAAGAACATCCTTTCCGAATCCTCAAGGATGTCTTGCCCCGTTCCTTCCTCCACGGGGTTCCGCGAGAGGAAGTCTGGTAATTGATTCAATTTCCCAGGGACGTGAATAATGGAAAAATCATATTCCTGTAGCATAAGTGACCAACGGGTCAATTTAGCTTTCTCATATTTCATTCGGTTTAACCATAATAGGGCAGAATTATCGGTGTAAAGTTTAAAAGTGCGATCTTGCATAAAATGCTTATATTTTCGCACTGCCCATACTATGGCTAGACACTCTATTTCATTGACGTGATAACGTCTTTCTGTTCTATTCAATTTAGCGCTTGCGTAAGTTATGATATCCCGTTGGCCGTCACTCCTCTCTTGGAATAATACCGCCCCGATCCCTACCATACAAGCGTCTGTCTGCAAGCAGTACGGACGAGAGGGATCGGGCCTAGCCAACTCTAGGGGACCTGCAACCAGTTCTTTGATCTTTTCAAAGGCATCCTCAGCCTTATAGTCCCATTTAAATCGCCGCTCCTTGTCAATCAAATCTGTCAAGGGCGCAGCGATTTCGGCAAAATGCGGAATGTACTCCCGTAGCCAGCCCGCAGTTCCCAGGAACGCGCGAAGCTGGCGAATCGACTTGGGAGTCGGAAATTTTTTTATATTGATAATATGGGTTTCCTGAGGCCGGTTACCTTTTTCTGAAACAATTCTTCCCAAATATTTGAGTTCTGTAGAACCGAAAACACACTTGGCAGAGGACAGCCATAATCCGTGTGAGCGAAGCCTTTCTAAAATGCGGCGCAAATGATCACAATGTTCATCTATGTTGTGGGAATATACAATAATGTCATCCAGATAAACTTTACAAAAGCTATCTGTATATCCCACTAACACGGACGACATTAACTTCTGGCCCATTTCTCGAACTGTCTCCTGGATCGGAGGTAAGTTAGGCGCTTCTGATATTATTAATTTATTAATCTCCCGGTAGTCCACACAAAACCTTAGTTTTCCGTCCTTCTTAGGGACGAGGACTACCGGGGAACAGTAGGGGAGTCGCTTTGTGTTATTACTCCGGCCTCGGAAAGCTTCCGAATTTCCTCGTGCACCAGGGCCTTTCTTTCTTCCGACATTTTCCCATAGCGAAATTGTCGAAAAGGCCTTTCCTGGCGCACGCGGATTTCGTGTACTGATGCTTTGGTGATTGGTTGTTTTACAGTTTCTTCGAACACATCAGGAAAGTCAGCAATCACTGCCATTACCTGATTCCTTGTGTTCGATGAAAACTGCTCAGGGGAAAACTCTGGTAAACTTATCTCATGTAGCCGCCTCTCGGCTGCTACACTCCAAAATAACGTTTGTCTTTGCTTCACGCCAACATACATGCATTTTCTATTTACATCTAGAATTGCTTCCTCCTTTGCCAAAAAAGGCATTCCCAAAATTATCGGTTCGTTTAGATCCGTTAAAACCGTTGCTGAAATATCATAATTATTTCCTTCCAACGTGATTTGTATTTTTATCTGTCCCAAACTATAACTAGTGTTGTCGCGACAACCCAGTTGAACAGATGTAGGATTGGGCAAATTTGTTAGATCCATATCCTCGAAGATATTTGCACGTACGAAATTAGTACTGGCACCGGTATCAACTAGTGCTAATACTTGCTTTCCGTTGACTTTTACAGGGATTCTAGGAAGTGTCTTATTCATTTGAGTCCCATCATTCAAATTAATCAGAACTTCAGTGTCTATTTCAGGTTCAGAGTGGTAAGAGAGTTGGTGGGCAGGCACCGCCGACGAGGTCGGAGAGACTGTTCCAGCTTGATAGCCGAGTTGGTGGTTGGAAGCCACCGGCAAGGTTTTGACAGTTATTTCAGGGGGTCTATGTATACGCGGAGGGGGAGATGGTAAATAGCGACTTATTCGTGAGGGAGATGTGCGGACATCGCCGGCGACACATCTCGCTGATAGTTTCCCATATCATGTTCTTGTAGGCTGCTAAGCCGAGACTCTCTCTGCGGAGGAGTTCCTCGGTTTGCAGTTGTCGAGGATGCATTATTGACCGAACTCCTGTTCGGCCCGTAATTATAACCTCCTCGGCCACGGTTAGAAGAATTATTTCCTCCAGGAGGATTATTCTCTTGGTTTCTCCACGAATAATCATTCGCCTGTTGAGGCGCTGTTGGCCTCGGGTCAGCAGCCCTCGAGTTCGAATTATTAATATTATTCGAGTTATTTGAATAACTTTGATTATTCGAATAATTGTTCTTCTGTACTGAGGATGGTTTTTGGTTAGATGTGGCGGCACTCTTCCTCAATTGCATTGCAGAAACTTGTCATTTCTTCAATATCGGAAAACGTTTTACCCCGAAGATATGTCTTAATAGGTGGTGTTATTAATTCGATGATTAATTTGATACATTCGGACTCTGAAATGTCTCCAATTGATCTTCTTGCCAATGCTGCCTTTTTCGCTATAAAGACATCAACTTTTTCGCGGCCTTGTTTCTCGCCGTAAAGTTTTGACATCAGTTTTGATGTCATTTCAGGGCTATCAAAACGCTGGTAGAATCGCCTGAGAAAATATTCCCAAGTCATGTCTACTCCGGTATAGGAATTTATCCATACTTGGGCATCGCCACGCAACTGGGATTTTGCATAGGTTGCCCATTCGTCAGATTCTGTCTTTGTTTTATCAAACTCCTTAACGAGTTTCTTTATAAAATATTTTGGGTCTTCTTCTCCGCCGGAAAAGATGGGAAGTCGGGCCCTATCGATTTTTTTATTATTGAAATTATTTCCCGTAATTTCTTTCAGCAATCTTACTAACTCTCCGATAGAGTCATTTGGCATAGAAGTCTGCACTATAGTGGAACTATGTTCAGGACCTTTTTCTTCTGAAAAAGAAGCTCTTGGCCTTTTTTGTTCTGGGCGCCACCTATTCTGTTGTTTTCTGTCCTGAATAGGTGGGGACATTAAGAGTCCTTCGAAAGGATTTCGAAGGCCTCGAATTTGTCTCTGTACTATAGGGGTATTGCTCGCTGATTCCAAGTTGGAAATTGTCCTCCAATTTCTATCCCCAAACATATCCGAGACATGTTCTTTATTTGATAGGAACGCCTGATCAAATTGACAATAACTTGTCTCCAAGTCTCGAGAACGAGCCTCTTCAAAATCCAGATTTTCATAAAGGGTCATCTCTTCCTCCATTGAGGAATTTGGGTTTCTGGAGTATCCTCAAAAGTTAATCTCGCAGTGGCACGGTAATGGCCAGAGCCAAAACGATTGAAAGGATTACTCTCATTCCCAAATCGGGCCCCACGGTGGCCAGCGCCATGTCGTAAAGGCGGTAAATTAATTCTTCCAGAATCAGCCCGGCCAGCTATGGGTTCTCTACCGCCAGTACGCTGAAATTCAGAATCCATGATTCCGAAAATATATTTCTGACAACCCCTTAAAACGCGAGTCCCCGGAAAAGAAAAGTTGCTCCCACAACGGACGGAACACGTACGTATTCGTCCGGTTTGAAATTAATTTTATTTTGTTTTCAAAATTGTATGACTTCCCGACTTCGTTTTTAGAGAATATAATTATCACAATTCGTTAAGACAGTTGTAAAGTTTATGGTCTAGACCACCAGTGCTTATGAATTCTTTTAATCGGCCCTAAAAAGAACCATATATACGATGGCAGCTCACAGCACTAGTGGAATCGACCCCTGTAATAAAGGTATCCGTCGGGACGTTAGCCCGGTAGGCAATATAATGTCAATCAGAAAGAACAAAATTATTAAAATTATGAAATACTACACACCTCAGAGACTTGTCTATCGGTGGCAAAAGAAAACTTTCAAAGTCCGTAGCAAAAAGCACACAAAAAAATAAGAGTATTTATAAATCACTTGAATCAAGAGAAGAAATTGTTTCTTAACTGTTCGTCACACAATATATGACGAGGCACTTGCTGTGCCAAGTTTATTTGAATAAAATGAATCCTAGTAAACTGGATTACTAGATTTTAAAAATAAATTGTTTTTGAAACTTGAAAATTGTTCGATTTACAACCAAAAGTATTCACTTGCCTTGCTTTATTCTTTCTTCGCCTCTCAGGCCAGCACCATTCCAGGGAAAAGGGTCAGGAAATGAAAGGTTCTATATCCCAATTCAAACAACCTTGGCTGGTATACTGGACTTCAAACAATTGGCAGGCTTTAGATTTCTCCCAAAATTGATGTGTTTCTTCTTCAGGAAACCAAAACTCCGACAAGTTCCGCAGATTTGCTTTGCAAAATCTTTGCAGCAGAAACAAACCTTTACCGTAGTAAAGGTTTACGACAAATGCCCGAAAGTAACTTTGCGGGGTAGTCTATGACTATAATGTAAAAACACTTTCCCAATAAAATTCAATTTGTTGAATTCGGAGAAACTCAGCACAAAAGCAAATTCAGAATGATGAGATCCCTACTCAGTTCAGGATCAATGAATACTGAATTTTCCTTCGCGAAATCTGTCAACAAATGCGTGCACTCGGATAGTTGGAAGTTAGGACGCATTGCCTCTTCCGGCTAGCTCAGACCGCCTATCCGAAGTACAGCATCGTCGCAAAATCTCAGCAACTCCGGAGCTCTTCATTTATTTGGGAAACCAGCAGGAACGCGTCTGACATACGAATTCTTTCTCGATATTGTTGGTGTTGCCAACCAACGAGGTCCCATTGATTCGCATGCCAGGCCGAAGATCACTCACTAACCAGAAATACTATTTACAATTTACGCTTAACACTGGTGAGCCATCCAGAAGTGAGGGCTTCTCTCCTGGAAATTGTCCGAGCCCTCGGGCAGCTCCTGGATGACTGCCTAAAACAGCCATTTGAGCCTTTATTTATACACTGGCCGAACATTTTAGTCGGCCAATAGTATAACAATTTACTGGTAGGCGGAGCCTATTAGAGCTCTCGCCTCCAGATATACTCTCCGAGTATTTTTCTAAACTTCAAAAACTTTAGTATTTCTGGCAGATTATGACACGGCCCCCCTTTAAGGGATCGCTTGGCATGCGGATGGAACGTCGTTGGATTTGCCCTGAAAAGGGCCAGTTCTCTCGAACGTGTACCTAAAAATAAAACCTAAAAGAGAACTATGTTACAGCTACTGGCTATCCAAATCTTGCAGATGTCGTTGCAGGCTTATCGTAGGAATTCCAGGTTACTCCTTTACGAAACTTTTATGGGATGTGCCATATATCCACATTCGCTCATTATCCAGCTTCCAAAGAGGGGCCATATTCACTTCACCCTTGCCCACTGGCTAGGACAACCAACCGTTGGCGAGGTAGCTTTCACTATGTCGAATTACCCCAGCCTCCTGGCTTGGGAACAACTGGCTGGCTGTGGAATGGAACACTACCATCGAACCCACGAAGGACATGGGCATCCTCGATTCCACTGGCATAACTCGCTTCAGATTCATTCCGAAAGTGCATCCAAGAAAACTTTCCGATAAGTATCTTCAAGTCCGGGTTACTGGAAAAGTTGTTAAATTCTTCGAGGGCCCCGTCTCCCACTGGAAACGGTCGTAAACTCCTGTTTACTAGCCCCACGTTGGGCGCCATGTCAACAAATGCGTGCACTCGGATAGTTGGAAGTTAGGACGCATTGCCTCTTCCGGCTAGCTCAGACCGCCTATCCGAAGTACAGCATCGTCGCAAAATCTCAGCAACTCCGGAGCTTTTCATTTATTTGGGAAACCAGCAGGAACGCGTCTGACATACGAATTCTTTCTCGATATTGTTGGTGTTGCCAACCAACGAGGTCCCATTGATTCGCATGCCAGGCCGAAGATCACTCACTAACCAGAAATACTATTTACAATTTACGCTTAACACTGGTGAGCCATCCAGAAGTGAGGGCTTCTCTCCTGGGAATTGTCCGAGCCCTCGGGCGGCTCCTGGATGACTGCCTAAAACAGCCATTTGAGCCTTTATTTATACACTGGCCGAACATTTTAGTCGGCCAATAGTATAACAATTTACTGGTAGGCGGAGCCTATTAGAGCTCTCGCCTCCAGATATACTCTCCGAGTATTTTTCTAAACTTCAAAAACTTTAGTATTTCTGGCAGATTATGACAAATCGTCTCTTTTATAGAAGCGACCGCGCGGTCCAGTGGGCGGAGCCTACTGGAATTTATGTTCGAGATATAGTCTCGAAATTTTCTTTCCGATCGGACTCAGTCTGTTTCGGAAGAAAATGATATTTCAGGCTGAAATTATTGAATTTTTGTAGGAGTTTATAACACGAGATTATTCAAATCGACAGTCTGGACAGAGACAGAGACAAATACAGACGTCCAGTAAACCAAGGAGACAACGACACCCCTGAAGAAGTACGGCGGAGGCGAGACCTTCGGCGACGCCAACGTCTACTTCAACAGGCACCAAATCACGATTAATCATGCTTTTATGTTTCAGATACCACGAAGAACCGACCAAGTAGTAATTTCAATTTCAGTTAACTCAGCACACAGCACTCGGCCCTCAGCCGAGAGTTTTTTCAAGCCTTCAGCCAGTTTCAGGGGGGACCATGCACAGTAAAGTAAAGTCATTGTTTAAAAGTCAACTCATGTCAGATATAAGGGAGCTTCAAGCCGAGAATTGGCTGGGCACTCCATATCAAACGGTCAGATTTTATTCTGCTGATCGCCAGTCATCAGGATGAGGAACCGCTTTAACGAGCGGGGGTGGTGGATAGGGGGGGGTGAGCTTTCGAGTACGTACGAGTGCTGGGGAGTTCATCCTTCCGGTCCTCAACCTTAGGGGGTGCATGGTGGAATCGACAGTCGTCCGGGTGCTACGAGAGAGTCCGGACAGTGTTCTGCTGGGTAGTGGTACTCGGATGGCTCACCCGAGCTTTTCAGCTATTTTAGCCATGTTAATTCGCGATAAATTTACGATGTCTTCGAAAGTATTTCTGGCCAGGGTGTAGCTTCGTGAGCAATCTACAGCCTGGCATAGGCGTATGAGACGCCGTTGGTAACACCAACACTATTAAAAAAGAATTCGTGCTGTTCCTGCCTGATCCAGTAAGAAGAGTTCCGGATTTGCTGGATTGCGACGGTGCTGTGCGCGGAGCGTAGCCAGCCGGATGAGGTGGTCACCTCCGATTTCCGTACCTCCGTGCACACGCATTTAGTTGTCACTGGCTTATTAAATAGAGAATTGGTACATTTACTTCGGCCAATGCTGGTGGGCTCTTCGAGTGAAATTTTATTTTAGTATTTCTGGCCGACGATGACAGAGTGTGTAATGATTTGGACGGGGAACAGATGGCTTCAGTGCTGTCTGTGTTGACCTATCCTTGCACTGATGAGAGCAACAACCTCGAAACTAATCTGCGGGTGGTCGTCCAAATCAAAATATAATTCTGCTGGTCGGTTACAGAGGGCACTTGCAATTGCGTCCTCTGATGCTTTGAGGAACGTTGCACAAGTATCTGTTATATTTAATTCAATACCCGTCGTGGTCTTAGCCAGAGGAGTAGTTCTTTTGGACAACCTATTTGGTAGATGTATATGGGATTAAAGGGTTCATCATCGACTGTTCGTAACTAAACGATCTCCCAAAGAATTCTGTTTTCTTCATGTAAAATTTTACCCGTGCAAGTTTTAACAAGAGGAAAATGCTGGAATTTTGCAGATGATTCAAAACTTGAATGCAGATACCGATTATCTAACTAAAATATTATGGACTGATGAGTCATCTTTTTTCACGACAGGAGTTTTTAATAGAAAAATCAAAGGTCGTGGGAAAGAGAGGACAACAGAAAAAGATTGGTTAAACAAATACAGAAATCAGGAAGAAACACTGTTAGCGTTTGGTGCGGAATTTTTAGAAATAAAATTGTTGGCCCAATATTTAATGGTTTTATATTGACAGGAGCTATCTATCAAGAAATACTTATCCCAGAAGTAGAAAATATTCTCATACAAAGTTTTTCGGAAACCGAGCTTGTCAGTATGATTTGGATGCAAGATGAGACAACCTCTCATAATGTCCTACCAGTTCAAGAACATTTGAAAAATGTATTCCCAATATGGATAGGAAATAATGGAGCATTAAATGGCCGCCTAACAGTCCAGACTTGACCCTCATGGATTAATTTTTTTGGGGATTTCTAAAAGACATTGTTAATAACAATAATAATAATATTCAATTAATTAAAGACGCTATTCGACTTGAAATAATGAATCTGAATGTCAATAATGAAGCAATTTTCGATGCACTTATAAATACAAGAAGACATCTTTTATGACTCATCATGTTATTTAAATTTCCTAAATAATTTTTTTTTCTATTTTTCAGTATTTGCACTTTTTCTTCCTTACCTCTAATAACTTAAAAACGTTATAAGATAGGGGTAACATATGGTATATTTTTGAAATCTAGAAAAAAGTCCATTCCAAAAATTCAATAATATACAGGGTGTTCCATCTGCAAAAAATATTAAAAAATGTGCATCTCCTGAAATCTGCACGCCACTGGGTTTTTGATAGCATTTTATCAAAATTTAGTCACAAGCACAAAACTTTTACATTTAACTTTTTTTTCTGTAGGCAATAAAAACGATGATAAAGGGGTGGGTTATTTATAGTGAATAACCCTGTACATATATTTTCGCGTACCATATATGAAAATGAATCATATTAACCCTTGAAATATGACTGATAATTTCACTCGCCGTATGAAACCCTCATTTCCTGCAATATTAGTACAAATAAGGGACGTATGTCTCGATAATACGCAGTTCTTTCCTTTTGAGCCGGTAATACCAATTTTTCATGACAACTACTTATCCAAACGACAACGGAGAATATATCTTGCTACTAATATGACTGTCAGTCTGACAGACTTCATGTCTATCAGGCATTATCTATAACTATTGAAAAAATCAGAACGAACTTTTTCGTTTTGTTGGTTCGTGAAATTATCTCAATAAATACTACTTGTGCTCACAATACTATCGATAATTTTGTGAGAAATGTTAAACTCGATCAAATTGCTTTGAGGTAACACCACTCATCCTAAAGGACTCGTGGTGTTACCAAGCAATTTGATCTCGTTGATATCTGACAGAATTACTATCGATAGTATTGCGAGTTAGGGTCACTGAATCCTAGAAGGCTTTGGCCTTCTTACGGTTATGGCCAATGGGTGGAGTTTAAATAGATCCAATGTTCCAAAAACACCACGAAAATTAGGTCCGATGTTTGAACTAGTGACACATGTCAAAAGTCAATTTTTATGTCATTGCCGTCATTGGAAATGTTTTCAAAAATAGTTTTAGCTTAGCAGATTCACAGAAAAGAAAAAGAAAGCAGATTGTCCCAACTCCCAAAATCTTCTGCTGTCATTGATCCAACTTAGGAATATGTTTGTTACTTTTTTTACTGATACAAATGTACTTTTCTTCTGAAAGTGAAGAACCTATTGTGCAGTGAAAACCTGCAAGAATACCGACAAAAGTCATAAATTATATTGTATTCTCAGAGGTGAGTTCAAGATCATTTTGTTCATAAATTGTTAATTAGTAGATTGAAGAATACATTTTTTCCATTTTACTCACTAAAGACAACTAAAGATTATATTTTCATTCAAACTTTTATTTTCAGGATTGAAACAGGAAACCTTGAGAAAGAATTCGCTATTAATAGTATCAATATTGAATAACTTAGTGTAAAGTTGTGACTGAAATCAGGACTACAACTAAATTAAAAAATGAACTTAAGAAATATATACTTAACAGATGACTTCAATTCCTATATAATATAACAATCTTTCACCTTTGACTGTTTTTGCTTTGATGACTTATTCATTCCTTTTCTAATAATTGTTTGATTTCTTCATCAATTTTTATTTCATATGTATGAAGTGTTTCTTGGGATCAATAAATAAAGTGTGTGCAGTGTAAGTATAACAATTTTCGTGTTCACTAGGACTGACAAATTTTTTCTGAATTGTCCAGATTATCAACCCATTTTATCAATTTTCAGATTCATTTTGGAAGAAGAGACCCAAAAATGGTCATTGAAAAAAGTGGCCAATTCTAATAAGCACCTAGAATGGAAAAGTTGTAAATTGCAAAAATGAAACCTTTTCTTTAGAACAAGTTTAAAAATTCTAAATTGACTTTTATCTTGAGAAAATTGGTTAGACCGTAATATAAAAGATAGTGTTAGTATATTGGTAATCTCTTTAGAACAGCTGTTTCATTGAAGTGAATGGCTATATTTTCTTGTTTCAACCATACCATATGGAGGTCATAATTCACTATCTCAAGAAACTTCTTATTTATGATAGGAATACAAAAAAAAGAATTCATTAGGTATATAAAGAAACTTTCATAATCATACAAACGAGAATGTACAAAATGTAAGATTATAAATGGGTGAGTCAGCGAAATGCAGTATTTCAATCATGTCAATATTTTTTGGATATTTTGTATTTGTATTTTTTGGATATTTTGTTTTTGTATTTGTGTCTGATAGGTATTAATTTTTGCCTTAAGTTTTTTGCTAAAGCTTGATTTCATCTGAGAGGTATTCAGCAAATATATTTGACACGTGTTATGTTCACCAATGCTAGGCACTTCTGTAAGATTCAAATTCGATAATCGATATTATTTGGTTTTTCAGTTATTAGCATTACCTCAAATTGATACCCAATTTTGAAAATTTATCAAATAATGATATATATTGACTAAGAAGTATTTGGGAGAATAGTAATCTCTAATTTTGAATAATGAATCCATTAATGGAGAAGTTTCAGTGTTTTTATAAAGGGAACTCTGTGGATATATTTAATCAAACATTGGCAACTTTTACACATCATTCTGAAAACAACACTAGGTGCTGCCCTTCCAAAAGAAACTCTTGTGTCTGCAGCTTTGATGGTCGACGGCTGAATCTCCATGTGGTCGGGCCACAGAATATCGGGGCCGTGTCCGAAAGTCGACGCTTTTTTGTAATTCGAGTCAATTGTACACCTGACAATTTCAATCCATAAAAAAATTAGAATTGATATGTATCCATTGAAATTGAACATGATATCCATAATTTACTTATTTGACATACAAAAGAAACATAAACCAACTTTTTTTTCAAAATTATCGGTTCTCTCTCTTATATAACCCTTGCTTCCTAATTGGCGCTTTTGTGGGTTATTTGGAACATTCGAACTATTTAAAGAGATTGGAACTATTAGACTCCACCCATTGGCCATACCCGTAAGAAGGCCAAAGCCTTCTAGGATTTAGTACCCTATTGCGAGTAGGTTTTCACTGCCTAGACACATTTGTCTGTCACTTGCGTACTGTGTTGTGTCTCATAAATTTTCATTAAACGTCAGTGTGAATCAAAGTCTCTAAATCAAAAGAAGTGAAATAATAATAAGTATGTTCTGATTCTCTATATTTGTGATTGTGTGGATTAGTTCAAATGAATATTTATTCAGAGAGTGATAAAGAAATTACGAATACTCCACCAGACTTGCAAGAAGAACCTAGCAATTTTTTACTAGCCCGTCAGCCTGCTGCCAAAATGTGTAATGATTTCATGACGTAAGCCCTTTAGGGTTTTGGTAGTTATAAATTTAATGATCAATGAACAAGCAACATTAGCGCTTACCGGTGGAACATAACAATAATAAGCATGCATAATCACGTATAGATTCAACAATGCCCTATTTCTCAAAACATTTGAGGGCATATGGTGACTCTTCGAACCCACACGATACGTATGCCGATCGGTTTCCGTCTGATTTTTATTCGATGAAATATCGTTTGGTATGCTTGGCATTCGCTAAACCATCATTAAAATACGTGATTGCTTTATGCAATTAACAATAATCAACTAGTTTCTGACAAATTATATACGTGTTTATGCATGTATTTAAGAAAAAAAAGTATTACTATTATTATTATTGTTATCTTCCACCGGCAAGCGCTAATTCTGTTTGTTCATTGATCATTATATTTATAACTATCATAACCCTAAAAGGCATGTGTTATAAAATCATTTCACATTTTGGCAGCGGGCTGACGGATTTTACCAAAAAAGAGATAATCAACATTAATTACTATAATAAATAAATTCGTACAATTTTACTACTTTAGTTTCTTATTAAAATATGTACATCTTGCCAAATCTAGCTGTGAATGTCGATAAACGTATGAGATGTGCGAATTTAGAATGAGAAAGTATTCGGACGATAAAGAGGGTAGTATAATTGTACATTCGGTAATAAAACTTCACAGATGCGACCGATATAATAGAACGGACCAGCTGTACTGAGATCTTCTGCTACCGCGCATCGATAGGCGTGGCGATTTCACATTCAGAGCTAGATTTGTCAAGCTGGATCTATTTATAAAATTAAAGATTTTTGTAAAATTTTTTGTTTTTTTTTGGCAACCCTTAGCATTAGCTGCCCTCGTTTCGTTCGCTCCCGCAGCCAAGAGCCGCGGGCTGCTAATGCTCATTTTCTGCCCTTGTGGCACAATATACTATTTTAGGACATGATAGGAACATCACTCGACAGAACAGGCGATATTTGGCTTCAAGTGGCGAATTTGAAACCACTATTATCATTACAAGCTTTTATTTAACTTGCAATGTTAGTATGTATAGGTCAAATCAACTGAACTTTGAACCAGTTATCCCCAACCGAAATTTTGCATACACATTTTGTTTGGATGACAATGCATGGTAGCTAAGTGACATTCTAAATCCAATATGACGGCCTCCCAAAGATGTCGGACCAATAATTCTTTTATGCTTTTCTATTCATTGTGTTAGGATGTAATTGTAGTGGTATCACACTGTATAGTACTTCTATGTGACGCATGTAGTTATCTGTCAGTTATGTAAGATGGGGATAAGGGTCGAGTCATGTGAATGTGAAATGCTTAGGTGAATCAGTCTTAAACTGACTTTGTACGAGAGCAGTAATATCTATTTTGGTAAATATCAGGTGTTTCAGTGTTAGTACCCCAGTATCCTGACATTTGGGTATCAGATGAAAATATTTGCTGAAAAGAATAAAAAAATTACGTCACTGAATTCAATATGGTGAATCCAAGATGGCGGACGAGTTTTGTGATTATGATCGCATCCTATACAAAATTGCAATGTCGGGATTTTCGGGGTCGGAGATTGTGATTTTTTTTGTCAAAATCCGAAATATCGAGATGACGGACGAGTTTTGTGATTATGGTCCGATTCTATTGCATGTGAGGGTCTTTGAGGTCGGATATTATGATTACAGTGTCATCATAAACTCAAAACAACGGCTCCTATATATTTTGCTTGAGAACTAAAAAAGTTCAATAAAATGAGGTAAAAATTACAAGCTTGTATTCAAATACACTAAAAATATATATATTATTTGAGTAACAGATTCAAAAACTTGTCGCTTTTGTACTCAAACTGAACACTTTGTGTGGCAAGCTTTTGAATCTGTTACTTAAAGAATTTCCTATGTCACACATCTAAAGAAATCATTTTTTAATTTTCAGTGTATTTTTATACAATCTTGTATTGTTTTACTTAATTTTATTTTAAATTTTTTAGTTCTCAAGCAAAATGTATAGGAGCCGTTATTCTGGGCTTTTTAATGCTGACACTGTAATCATGATATCCTACCTCAAAAACCCAAACATCTAGAGAAATATTTTTTTACTTTTCAGTGCTATTGAGTGAGAGATTTTTTTGAAAACATTTTTTACCTTTACATTTTATTTTTATTCGAGATGATCATTTTAATTATGGCAGATGTTGTCAACACGTGCTTTTAGGAAAGAGTGTTATTTTGGCAAAGGTAGTAGAGTTCAAGGAATCAGTCGAGATTGGTATGAAACAATTTGGATCAATGTAATATGAGAGTAAAAAATAAAGCCTATTGCGTTGAGGATTGCGTATTGCCAATAGAGTATTGTATGCCAGTAATTATTCGCGTTTAAATATTCACTTGTGACGCACTATCTAGATATTGACACCAAACTATTTTTGAAAGTTATTTTTCCAAATCCATTATTCGTGAAACAGCTTTCATAAAAAAATAGTTATTTATGATACAATTTCGTAAAGTAGCACTTTTTTGTATCAGCATGGAGTTTGTTGAATGGTGCGAAGCCGAGTTCAACAAAACACGATAGTAAAAACAAGCGCTTTACGAAAATTTTTGTCGTATTATCAAATGATGACTTCCGAATATCGGACGCAAAGTACTGTCATTTTGAAAAATATAAAAACAGTGCGTAAAACATTACTTTACGTACAGTTGATGATTTTACGCACAGTTGATTTTTACGCAATTGTGTTAAAAAGTATCACTTTACGCACTGTGAACTTTGCGTAAAACCTTACTTTGAAAATTGTCATTTATGACACAAGTTCGTGAAGTAGTACTTTTTTGTAAGAGCGTGAAGTTTGTTGAATGAGGCGAATCCGAGTTCAACAAAACACGATAGTACAGAAAAACTCGTTACAAAAATGTTTCATTAGAAGTTTTTTCACGATAGTTATCATATTGACAAATTGTAGCATGTGTTGAATGTTTTATCTTATGAAATTTTCAATTTTCGTTGTAATATCATAGTCGGGGCAAACTAACATAATTTTAATCAGAATACGGAAAAATAGAAACCAGAACTAGCCCAACGGGAAATGGTTGGGGGGGTTACTAACATGAAAAAATAAATAAATGCAGTTACTGACCTTGGGGACTAACTAAAGGGGGGAGGAATAAGGTGAAAAAAATTCAAAGTCAATAGTTTGGATGCGTATTACGAGAAAATTTGACGTCGGAGATAAAAATGTTCAACAGCAAAGTTGTAGGTAATAAAAAGATCTTTCATTTCTGTTGAGGGTACTTTTCATCATAACCTCAAAATTATCGAGAAATTTAAAAATTTTCCAAAAAATAATAAAATTTTCGTTTTAATATTATAACTTTTATAAAAATTAATGAATTGTTATGAAACTTGGTGAAAAGATACCTTTATATATTATAAATAACCAAAAAAAAATTCAAAAGAAAATAATGGAAAATTTTTAAATTTCAATTTTTTCAAAAAAAAGTCCTTTTTTCAGACGAAAATTGTATGGTGGAAAATCATCGTAAATAGATTTTTCAAAGCTCATTTTGTTTGTTTTTTCGTCTACTTTTGGATAAATCAGAGACACAATATAGCTTCTATTTAAGAATATGCTAAAAAATGCAAAAAACCAAAAAGTCAATTTTGAAAAAAAATTTCAGTAATTGTTGATAATTTTATATAAATTTCAAAAAAATGTTAAAATTAATTTCACCAATCGAAGAAAATTTTATTATTTTTTGGAAAATTTTTAAATTTCTCGATAATTTTGAGGTTATGATGAAAAGTACCCTTAATAGAAATGAAAGATCTTTTTATTACCTACAATTTTGCTGTTGAACATTTTTATCTCCGACGTCAAATTTTCTCGTAATACGCATCCAAACTATTGACTTTAAATTTTTTTCACTTTACCCCCCCCCCCTTAAGTTAGTCCCCAAGGTCAGTAACTGCATTTATTTTTTTTTTTCATGTTAGTAACCCCCCCAACCATTTACCGTTGGGCTAGTTCTGGTTTCTATTTTTCCGTGCTCAAATTTAGTTTGCCCCGACTATCAAATGATGACTTCCGAATATCTGACGCAAATACTGTATTCCTGAAAAATATAAAAAAGTGCGTAAAACATTACTTTACGTACAATTGATGATTTTACGCACAGTAATTTTTTTACGCACTTTTGTTTTAAATGTGCCACTTTACGCACTATGAAAAGTGCGTAATACCTTAGTTTACGTACTGCGTCGTAGAAAATAGTTGTAGAAAAGAATGTCTTTTTGAAAAATATATGAACAGTGCTTAAAACATTACTTTACACACACATGATTTTATGCACCTGTTCATTTTTTACGTCTTTGTGTTGAACAGTACCTATCACGCATCGTGAACAGTGTGTAAAAAAAAGGTTACGCAAAGTCGAAGAAAAAAAATATTTCGATTCTGTCTAATATTCTCAAAAAACCAGTGAAAACATTAGCCAGTAGGTATATATTGTTTAAGCATTCTCTAGGTTTCAAAATTGTGCGAACTTTTGGCATATTACTGAAAATATTTTCACTGACTAAACAGTGAGCATACTTGATAATAGTAATAATTATAATAATTTCAACATCACTTTTGTCTTTGTCCTAGAATTTATGAATAATATTTTATAAATGACATTTATAATCTGTAAACTGAGCATTATTGTAATACCCACAATGGATTTAGGATTGTTGTTAGTACTTAAATAATGACGGTGTGAAAACGAATTCAAAATATCTACGTGCCCTTTCTCAACAACAATGTTTCAAGAAATAGAATCAACCGGCTAGACAGACATCTGTTGCCTACAAAAGAAACAAATTGAGGAAATTACACACACTTGTCATTCTGGGAAAAACATTAGTGCCAAAAACATAATGAAAATTATTTAATAGTAGTTCATGACACCTGACTCCAATCAAAATCCTAGATAATTTTCGGCAGCTGAAGACAGAAATTGATGTATAGGTATTTCCGGAACAAGCATGATTGTGATTATATAAAAAAGAAGTACCATTTCCGCTACGCATTCTTACAATGCTGAACAACGATTGCCAAGGTCGTTCCCATGCTCAAATTGATGAATCACGTGCATATTTTAACATCGTACAATAAAATATTTTCGTTATAGGAACTATATGATATTTTGGATGAATCTTTCAGATAATATTTGAGCGAGTTCAAGGACGACAACGTGCTACAGAATTCTTTGTTCTTAAATTTTGTCAAATGCACAGACTAATAATAATTCGTGGAACGATTTAAAATATAACTACTAACTTGGAATTTCCCATAGGTGAAATATTGAATAATTAAAATCATTGAACATGGGATAGGTATCCAACTTATATCCTGTGAGGTTCACAATTGGTTCATACGGATATACAGTGTGAGTCTTTATAAATGCACATGTTGAAAAGAGAATAACCATGCTAAATTTTATATGGATTTAAAAAAAAATTGATCGCTGCCGGGACCCCTATGAGAACAAACCAATGTAACTTTTGAACTGAATGGTCTATCACGATGAAACAAACTCCATATGAAGTAATAATAAAACGCCTACATTACCTACCTTTCTTATCACTTTGAATTATTTTTCATCGTATTAGCTACCTGATGATAAAAATTGCATGTTTATAACTCATTCGCAACATTTTATATCAACTATTAAAAGAGGGCACTCTTAAGGCATGCCTTATTTGCGGATATAATTAATTTCTTTAAAAAAGTTGGAAAAGAGTTTTTGACATCAGATTTTTACCATTCGGTAGCTAATATGATGGAGAATAACTTAAAGAAATAAAAAATGTAGGTAATGTCTGCGTTTTATTGAAGAATGTTACGATTATTGTAAAAATTGATGAAACACAAACAGATTTTGGCTAAATAAACATATTCGTTTTAATTGGTGGTAGTTTTTTTCCGAAATTTTCATTTTATGAGTACGCCCAATTATGTCCAATCATTATGGGGTTTGTTTCTTCGAGATAGATAATTTAGTTCAAAAGCTACACTGTTTTGTTCACATATGGCTCATGGTATCGAACAGAAATTTAAAAAACTACATAAAAAATTAACTTTTTTAAAAAATATTTTTCCAATACGTTTTCCATCAATGAAATTGAGAATAGTTTCCCTCATTTCAATATGTGCACTTTATGAAGACTCACACTGTAGATAGATATGAAAAAAAAATATTTTATCGATTATACAGGGTGGACTCTCTCGAAGACTTCTGAGGGTTGCGCGTAGGGGTGCAACAGGTTGACGGAAATATCGACTACTGAAAACAGTTTCCATTTTTTTGTAACATGTCCGAAGAGGGGTAATTTTCAAACTCAAGACTTCCGACTTTAAAAAAAAATATTAACTTGAAAGGAAATTGAGGTTACTATGAGATTTTTGTTGTTTATGTTTTCAGAGGATCTATACTATAGTAGGTACAATGTACTTGTTCAAAATATTATTGGTAGTATAAAATGCGTTACTTGACGCACTCTATCTAAATACATTGTCGAAAGTCTCGTAAGCTCGATGGGTATCCTTATGGGTAAGAATATCCCAATGGTAAATCCTATACCTGTATGTGTAGTATGTAGTATGGCAACAGAAAGGACAACCACAGATGGTAGATGGCCTTCTCATCGCAATTCTATTGAAATAAATTCAGGATTTGGAAATCTTGCGGTCCATTGGATGGAACCTATCCAACCAATCCAGTAATCACCGGATTCCTCTACTGAAAAATGTCTTACAGGGTAATACGTATGAGTTGAAGAAGCGCTGGCTGGACTTTGGTTTACTGGAAATTTGACACGGAATTACAATTGAACGGAGCAATTATGGGACCTCAGCCAATTCTAATAGTACCAGTTTTGTTTCGTATTACTGGAAATCTGATAATTGATCGTCCCGATTGCGGGCCCTCAGCAAATTCTAATGATCCCATTTTTGTTTTCCGGATATGCGCAGTTGACAAGTTGGTTACTTTAGATTACTGGATTTCTGATATGGGAACGATTCTAAGTGAATACCATAGTATTCAATTAGATGAATCTCACTATGATATTTGAACTATGTTGAAAGTCGCTGTTGCCGAGCTACGGACACTGGAAATCATTAAATAATATTGGGAGATAATATCAATATAAGTATTCGTGTTAATCATGTTAATATAATTCTTTCAGCCATCAGTCTTACTTTGAGTTCATGTTACGAAGTCAGACAATTTTTGAAAGTGTAAGTGATGCAAAAAAACAAACTGTTCAGGTGGGAAATGTGTTGAAAATGTCACTGGAAGTTGCTCTAAATGCTTTAAAGTGCACCTGAAGTCGCCCGAACTCAACTCGTATTAACTTCAGTGCGACTTCATGTGACTTCGGGTGACTTCGGACGTACTTTGAATCGTTTTGATCAACTTTCAGTGACATTTTCAACACATTTCCCACCTCTCAGGTGAAAATTCAAAATAGTTTAGAATTTTAGAATTATCTTGCAAAATAAATTATTTGATACCTTGATACCATTGAGGGAGTACTTCCCTAATAGACTACAAGCCCATATAACGATTTTGGGGGGTCATTTGACCCAGGATGAAACATATTCAGAACGATGCTGCTATATGAAAAAATAACTTCAGGCACTATGCCGTCAATTCTTGGTGGGACAAATGACTGTAATATTAATAATAGTAATTTTTCATCGGAAGATGTGCTCTTCCGACAAAATATTCTTGTACGGCATTCCTCACGTTGGTGGATTATGAAATAATAATCTCCTAGAACCTACTGCCGTACAAAAATAATGGAACCGAAAGCCAGGAAAATTTTTTAATTTCAGAAAAATAAAAAAAAATCCTGGCTTCCAGTAAAAAGTAGTGCGTTTTCTAAATAGTTCCTAAGAACGATTCATCGCATACGTATGTTTTAGGCACATTTCTGTTACAATTCCTATACCATTTCTTATGGAAGTGATCGACTTTCTTATTGACAAATCTCTATTAGTAAAAGTAAGAATGATTTCAACCTTTGGGGGAGTGAAAGATAATATTTCATTTATGTGATACCTCGATTTCAACCTTTTCCTAAGAAAATCGTCACAGGATACTACTACCTCAAGAAAGTTGTTTTTACGAAAAGACCAATTTTGTTCAATGAATATTTTGTTCCGTTATGCGAAAAAGCACCATGTCCATCATATTTTGCCATACAGCATGAAGGTGAGTCTGGCAGAAATGGACATCATTGTTTATTTTATTCATTCATTTGAACACAACGTGATTCTGATCAATTTCATTTATAGCTTGATAAGTGTTTTAGCCAAAACAAAAATTGTACCGTCGGTGGATGTTTAAATTGTTGTTTTGTTTTTAAATTGAAAGATCTCGATAGACCTTACCTTTCAGAAATTGTTTGCGTGAAGGCAGGTCGAGAGTTTAACACATTACAATAAATACAAATTAACCTATGATGACTATGAAAAATATAAGAAATTAAATATAAAAAGCTACAGCGAGAAAAAAAGATACGCCTTTTCCAGCAAAGAAAATAAAGCCAAATCGCTTTCCAAAAGCAAAAAAGGAAAATGTTCTCCATAATCTTAAAAAAACATTCCCCATGAAAATCAAAAACGCCCAAAATCAGAACACTATCAGACTTGGAAACAACCAAAACGAAGAGTTCAATAAAATATAAACCTTCAAATTAGTTGATTTGTTATCATTAGAATACATTAAATCAGATACCGAGTTTCGAATAATTCACATAAAATATCCCGTACTGGCTGACAGTATAAGCAAAAATGAGACTTCTACATTTTTTGCTTATATATTTTAGATATTGAAAAAAAATGTGATTATGATTATGTAATTATTTATTTATTACAACATATGCAAATAAGATAATAATCACTATAAAAATTTGCTCACCTAATAAGAGTAAACGCAAATGACTAATTATTCCCGAATTACCGTTACTGTAGATGCCGCACTCGTGCTTATGAGGGCAGGTCTTTAACAAGAAATAAAGTAATCAAATCTCTCGTTGCTTGGCGTTTTTATAACATTTTCGAGTAATTTTTGTTCGTTATAGTTTTCCACGTCCAAAACCGTCGTAAATTTTTCCGAACTTCTTTGCGTTCACTACATAGCATTCAAGGGAATATATTTTTTTTAAATTAAATTATCAAAGGTTTCGACATGTTTCACTATTTATACGAATTATTCCGATTCGCAAGCTTTCGTTGGTAGCTTTTTTTTGATAGGGAGGACAGAGCCCCCGACTGACTTTTTTTTTGTGGTAATTTTCGAATTTCGTATCCCTCGGAAATTTTCCTGCGCGTTCTCTATCTAGAGGCTCAGTGGGTACAATTATTTTACATAATTATATAAAGTGTGACCCACTTAATACCGGAGTACCCTTATAATATACATTTTTCCACCGATTGGATTGATTTTGTTTTTCATTGGGTAGACATTCAAAAAGTCTACTAGGGCACCAAAATTCATGAATAAATTTCCATTTCCAGGGCGAACTAATCTGATTTTTCAAAGTCAAAAATCTAAAAAAATTACTAGCGATTTTTTTTAGAAAAATTCCAACTACACCACTGTATTGGCGACATTTTCAATTGGTTCATATGTGAATTACGTTGAAATGCGCCAATCGATGAAAAAGTTATAAGGGAATGATTGACATGTCAATTCTATCTCATAATTTTTTTTATTTATCAACTGATTTCGATGAAATTACAGTCACTGATATTTCGACTGAATCCAGTGGTGTAGTCACAGTTCTGATAAAAGTTTTGAAATTGAATTGGTGGGTTGATTAAACGGCATATTTTTCAAATTTCATTCCATCATAACTTTTTTATTGATTGACGCATTCCAACGTCATTCACATGAAAATCATTTTAGAATGTCGCAAATCCAGTGGCGTAGTTAGAATTTTTCTAAAACAATCTCTAGTAATTTTTTTAGATTTTTTACCTTGAAAAATCAGATTAGTTGGCCCTGGAAATGGAGATTTATTCATGAAAGGACCCCGCACCGTTTTAATGGGAAATTGGCTTTCGGTAAATTTTCTCGAATTTTTTATATATTGTAGAACTCGTTATGCTGATCAATTGTCTCCATTGCGCGAATGCTCTAAATTCATCGGTTTAGATCATACAGGGTGCTGAAGTTGACTTTTCCAAAATTTCAAATGACCATTGTGAATCCATTTTTTCGAATATGTGAACCAACTCAACCATGCATGGATTATTTATATGGCCGATACAAATCCACTATAGAGTATAATAATTCCTGCACATACCCACCATATACAGGATGAGTGCAAGGCTAGCAATTGTTTTTGTGATTTGGTGAAAATTGAGCGGTGAAATTTAATTCATTTCCAGATATTTAGAAAAGTACTGAGAACAAATTCTATTGATGGTATTAGCATCTCCAGAATCGGACTGCAATATTTTACACAAGGTGTTTTATTTCTCTTGAAGCCGCACCCGTCCTGCTTGTTGATATATCCATGTGCCTGGAATTCCAAATAACTTGGTAATAAACTCGATCGTTTATGATGAGAGTTCAATCTGCAGATGCACAAAATATACAGGATCTTTCAAATATAATGGCTTTTGCTGATGAATTCTTTGAAGAAGTTAGGGTTCTGAAATTCTTTTTACTCGTACATTTCGATAAAAACGTTCCATTCTACACAAGTCATCAAAATATTTTGAACAATAATAATAATAATTATAATAATAATAAGAATCTTCTTTCAAATAAGCAAACCTAATATACACACACTCTGTTACAATTGCAGAAGAAAAAATTCATGTGTAACATCAATTGAGATCAATACACATTTTTTTACGGTTGATCATTGTTCATTTAACTGTCGATTTATCACAATAAATAAATATAAAAATCACAATAACTATAAAATAGCTCAAATATTAACAACTGTGGAATATTTCTTATCATCTATATTTACAAAACAATTCGGCATTGTGATCATTTGAAATTTTGGAAAAGTCAACTTCAGCACCATGTATGATCTAAACCGATGAATTTAGAGCATTCGCGCAATGGAGACAATTGATCAGCATAACGAGTTCTACCATATATAAAAAATTCGAGAAAATTTACCGAAAGCCAATTTCCCATTAAAACGGTGCGGGGTCCTTTGGTGTCCTAGTAGACTTTTTGAATGTCTATCTAATGAAGGAAAAAACATTCGAATCGGTGGAAAAATATAGATTTCATAAGGGTGCTCCGGTCTTAAGTGGGTCACTCTGTACATTTTTAGTCATCGATTCTTAATACGTGTGTAAAATTTCAACTCCATCGGGCATAAGCAAGTGATTGAAAATATGATTGCAAATTTTGAAACAAAAAGAGAGGCAGGCAAACATATATGACATACAATATAGACAGACTGACATACGAACAAAGCAAGTTAAATAGAAGCATGAAGTATCAACAAAAATTAGGTTTATAAATGAAAAGAGAGGATGTATTTATAGTTATTTTCCGCCGAACTCGTATTAACATGTATGTTTAATATGCTTCAATGCAAATGAAATCGACCATTAATGACCCCTACTAATGCTCAATTTGTCATTAATGATCGATTTCTCTGTAAATGCATGATTTTGCGCGTTGCATGGCAACCAGACATCAACGGATTCAGATTTTATGTGCGCTGTAAAATTTTTAATGTAAATAATGAATATTGAAGATAATTTCACCTTGATACCACCAGATGTTGCGGAAACCGCTAAAGTGGCAGCTTTAAGTTTATTGCTTGATAAAAGCAGAAAAATCTATGAAAAATTTATTATTTTCATTATTATGTATAGCAAGTAATTTTGGAAAATGTAGCAAATACTCAACTCATCAAAACGCGACATTTTATACATGGGCTCCGTAGCGCAGAGGTGAAATGCTCGGGGGTTCGAATCCTGAACCACGAAAATTTCTCAACTTTTTATTTTATTTTCTTTCATACTATCATTAGGTCGACGGAAAAGTATTGTATTCAACTCCTATATTAAAATGCGAATAATGATCTCGAACCTTAACGCGCTCGCTTCGCTCAAGCGTTAAAGTATCTCGATAATTAATCGCCTTCATTAATACCCTAGTTGATTAAATAACTATTAATCAACTAGTGAATTAATGAAGGCGATTAATGATCGAGATATTTTAACGTGTGAGCGAAACGAGCGGGTTGATTTTCGAGGTCATTAATCGAATTTTAATATAGGAGTTGATTACAATATTTTTCTGTCTACCTCACTCTCGTTGAAATCAAGGAGTTCTAATTTTTTTAAATAAAGTTAAAGATGTTACTTTAGCCGTTTCCGCAACTTCAGGCAACATAAATTTATCGTCAATATCCATTTTAGTGTCCATAACATTTGAATTATTTTATGCTTGGTTGCCTATGCAACAATCATGCATTCATAATCGGCAATTAATGGACGATTTCTCGAAATCATATGCATTAATAACAAATCGTTCATTAATGACCCCTATTAATACGAGGTTGGCGGAAAATTCATTTTTGATCCAAACAATCATCATCTTCATAACATTACGATGAATCCATTCACATATAATTTCAATCAAAATATCATCTCCCAGGAAGTATAGGAAACAACTTCCCCCATGCCAATTTCAGAAAAGTTTCAACAACAGTAGGGAAATAAATGTGTTGTACCGTTGTATGAGGATTACCCTCATACAACGGTTGTACCGTTGTAATGAATGTGCCATGGGCCATTGGCAACATTGAATAGTACTACAGGAAACTGCAAAATAACATTTAAAGAGTTTAATAGCATCTCGGATAGATGGCAAAACATTGTAATTTCGTCAGAAACTAGCGTTTTTGTTTTACGAGCCACGGCACATTTCTTGTTTGGTATTTTGTCAACCTCCAATTTAAAATGATGTATAGTGATCATTTCTCTATCTATAATTTGAAAATGAACCCAGCTGAAGACCTAACCAAAGAAGTATGTTTAACTAAAAATTGTCATTGTCTTTGACCAATAAAATATTCGTTTCTTGGGCCGAACAAAAGTATATCATACAATGAGTATATGTGCTATAGCATTTTGTGTTAGTTGAAATGGTGAAATAAAAAATGAAAACTTGATCTCGTCGACATGTTTGAAAACAAGAGCATCGGCCATTCAAATATGTACCAATAAAAGAAAGACAGATCGCTAACTTTTCTGTGGTGTTCCTATAACAAGTTGTGTGCTAGTATCGATGAAACGAATTGCTCTTTTCTGGACTGAATTTTTAGGGTAACTTTAGAAGCTGTATACTCGAGAACAGTGTTCCAGGATGGGTCAGATCTAAAATGTATTAATCATGAAAAAAGCCATAACACAGAAAAGTTAAGAAAAATTCGAATTTTAACTGATGTATCTGAAAAGCAGAAATTCAAATTATTGCTAATTTGTAGAAGAGAAAAAATTAGTAAAACATGAAAACAATTTTCCGGGCAAATTTAATAATACAAATTTTATTGAAGAAATAAAGCACATTTATAGTATTTTCAATCAGATGGCGCCAGGTCCTACTTTAATATATAGTATAAACAAACACGTTAGCTGTTTGGAATAAGGAAGAATTAATCCATCTGTGATCCAACCATGTTTGGATTTTGTTGTAAGTTTTTATTGTGCTGAAATTGGACATTCGTTCTGTTTAGGTACAATTATTAAACAAAGGGATATTCAGATTTTGTCGTAATTATAGTATGTGTAAATATGCATAATTGCAATAGCTATTAGGGTTTTAATTTTTATAATCATTTGAGTACCTAATGCATTATATATTGTTTTTAAATGTTGCCATATAACAATCAGTGGGACATAAATACATTTACTGTGAGTCTTACTGTTAGACAAACAATAATAATGCTTGAAAGGGCTCCTGAAATTGCATAATATGCGGATTACTTCGATTTAGAACAAGTATCTATCAGAGGCTAATTAACCAACACATGAAGAATCTGGTGATGACAAAATGTGTGCGGTATATACAGACTTTCTACTAGACATGGGTGGTATGATTAAAAAGAGTATTTCCTTTTACTTCAAGTAAGAGCTTTTACTTCCTAGTATTTTGTTGAGTATAATGTTTTACATAAAGTAAATTCTTCGATGGGAAGTGTTGACTTAGGTTAGAAGTATAAATTACTAGTAAACACTAGTACCTCATTAACCTCAAATTGGTTCGATTGTTGTTGTTTGTTCTGTGGTGCTTAATAATCATGAGTGAGAGTAATCATAGTGTTGAACCAAGTGCCGAGGTTGCTGAAGATGTTGGAGTACACAATTTTTTGTAAAACTTCTTTGATTACTTTTGACACAGTTGTTTGATGTACCCCGACATCTACTCCCACTCCTTGTTGTAATCCCGGATCACTTAGAGCTCTTAAAAATACCTCCATTTTCGTTAAATTTGATAAAGCTGCTCCCCTCATCTCAATATGATTTCCTAAGAACTCTGTAGCTATCCATTCAACATTGCATTTATTGAACCTAAAAGTACAGAGTTGCAATCTAGCTAAAATAATTGACTTACCGAAATCATTTTCTATATTGTACCTCACCATACGTTCACACATTTCCCTCCTTTTCCTACCATAATTCATAAAAAAAGCCATAACTCCTTTTCAATTGAAGATATGAAGTTAGTCTATTAAAAACTACACCAAACACTCCCAAATGGAGGAAATACTTGACATTAGTAATTACTGCAGTATTAACTTCTATACATCGAAGTAAATAAAGCAAAGTATAGAGTACTTACTTAAGTACTTACTTAAGTGTTACTTCAAGAATTAAGTGGAGTAAATGCTTTGATTTTTGAAGTAAAAACAACAGCATGGAGCATTAACTTGAAGTACAAGCAAATACTCTTTTTAATCATACCACCCATAATCGGCTAGAGCAGAGATAGTGATTAGTTATAGTGAAAGGATAGGTGACGAGAACGATGATGATAGAGGAATGCATATGGAAGATGATGCAGATCAAGTTGAAGAAAACAATTTTCACGAACTTCCTCTGCCAATACCGTATATCTGCTGACAAAAATAAAACATTATTCCTCAATTCAGGGTGATTTTGAACCATTAAAAAAAGCTTCTCCCTCTGAAAGCATACATAAGATGAAACAAAAAAGTAAACCATTTTTCAGAAATTGTATTGATCAATTAACAGAATGACATGTTTTTTGGTACTCGTATCAAGGGAAATATGCTACTGGGACTCCTAAGACGATATACAGAATGAAATGGTGTAACGATAATTCGTTTCATTCAAATAATTTTAACAATTCCATTCAAATAATCTTATTAAATGGGTTAGGAATTGTCAACTATGTTATACACTAGCCTACTCTTATAATTATACTTTCATTCATCTGTCATCACAAATACACCAACATGTATACTCCGATATCAACCATATTAATTCAGAACTTTATCCCATCTAACCGCTACGCCACTGCTAAGTCACTGCTAGTTCGAAGGGCGAATGAGATCGAGGATCGGTTGGTCTTGCGCGAAGGGCAAAAATATGAGTTTCGGACGTGCAATGCGGGGAATTGGGTCTCTTGATTTCCGGCAAATTCAGGACTCAATAAATAAATTATTCAATAACATATTTTTGTCCTAATTGATTTTTGGAAGACAGTGTACCTGTAGAGAGGTTAGAGTGTATTTGCTGATTCAGTTTCTACGCTCTGTCAAATTTCAGGTACCAGATAATTGGTAATTTCTTCTTGTGGATGACTCCCATCAACTAGCAGTGTGACGATACTATTACCACCAAGAGATAGGGTAGAGTTGAACCTTGTAGAGGAGAAGTGGGTTGATTGCTTGTGACTTCCAGGCGGAACGTTGGCAGAACAATTCTTCAGGTGAGCATTTCTTTCTATACTGCTTGTTCAGTTATTATCTTTGAGAAATAAATGCAAGCTTGACAGAGTTTGTTCTCTGGCCTGTGGAGTTGCACCACACTCAACCACGATTCTGCCTTTGTAGACGAAAGCACTTATTTCTGCTTCGTAGACAAGGGTATCGTCTCTTGGTTCAATTGTTTGTTAATTACAATCGTACTCAATCAGACATCTTTAAATTAGGTATCTTCAAGGTCTACCAGGTGGTGTTTCCTTTTAGTCAACCAAACGTGCACCGACCTTCACTTATCGAGCATAGTTTATGTAGGACTTGCCACCTACTTTATCTTTTTCTCTCTTACATATTTGAAAGTCAGAAACCATAGAGCGTAGTTTCTTTGAATTCAGAATAAGTATTCAATCTTTGCGAAGGACTTATCACCTTCAATTCTTTCTTTATATCTCTATATTACTGTTTCTCTCCTTTCTTTTCGAAAGGGTGTAATTATCATTTATAAGTATTGTTATCTAGTACTCTTATGGTACATTAAATTATTTATCATTATTACCCTTCTGGTACATACATTTCTGGTAAATTAACAATTTATCAAGGATATTTCTTTATCTTCTATTATTATACTGTAATAATTCCTTGGAAGGATTTCCAATGTTTTTCTTTTAAATATTTCATCTACAAATATTAATTATCAACTTTAAATAGCTTCACAACTATTATTTCCATTTATTTGGAGAATAGTTATTTTTTTATTGATATTTATTTAACTATATTGAGCATTCTGAGTTGAATGTTTGAGTAGTTTTCCCAATCATATTTCAAGTGTTGAAATTTTGTTTTTTCATAAAATTCAGAATATAATCTTGCGGTACTAAGGATATCCTTGTCCCCCACCATATTGTAACTATCAAATCTGATTCCTTTCGTCTGCTTCTCATGTCTTCGAGGAAACCATACCTTGGATGAAGGACTGGTACCACTAGGAGATCCCATAGTTGTCAAACACAGATCCGAGGGGCTCAATTCTCAGTCAAGCCAAGTCAACGGGCAATCTTCGTGAAGACCAACCATAACTAGTAAGGTCGAAGTCCATACGAGACAACCACCAAGTCTCTGACTGACTAAGCCAAAGACGATCCAACAACAACTCGTCGTAGGGATCATCGACGCTAACCCAGCCTCCAGGTATTATCAAACAGGACCATCTTCGGTTGAATCAGATTTGTTTTCAAAAGTGTAAATATTCTGAATTTTGTAGCCTTCAGCTTGTTAATTTTGTAGCCTTCAGCTTGTTAATTTTGTAGCCTTCAGCTTTTATAAAGTTTTTTTTGAAATAAAGTTGTTAATTGTTTCTTTGCATATTTATTCTGCCTTCACAATCAAGCTAGATACAAATATCTCCTATCTTCGGTTTTGTCTTTTACAACCTGGCGCCCAGATTATCTGAACTAGTCAGGTCAACTGGTGCCCTATTTGTTCAATAGTTAAAAAATCTCTGTAGTACGCTATTGAGCAATCAGTAGTTGAAACTTATCCACACCCTCACCGTATCGATCTGAGCAGCCTATCAGCCTAAGTGTTAACTTTCCATAATTTAAAATCAGGATTTATTCCAAATTTGTAAATTGAAAATTTATGAGGTTACAATGGAAAGCCTGGCTTGCTTATTAAGGAATCGTTTATTCTAAATAATGCAGTTTATTCATTGCGCGGGTAACAACAAAATGAATCAACAAGAGAAAGTGTGGAAACTCGGGCCTCCCAAAAATAAATTGAAAAATACTTTTTTGAAATACTGTGTACCAGAAAATAACTTACGATGAATCTATGATTAGGCGACCACGGATGTAAACAATTCATCCGTGGCAAACTTATTAGATCTTGATTCAAATTGATGTGTGTATCTTTGGTAAAAAAATTGTTAATGTTATTTCCGGCAACCTGTTGCACCCCTATGTGCAACCCTCGTGCAACCTACGTGCAACCATCAGAAGTCTTCGGTGGACTTGTGCGAGCTAGGAAAGACGCAGCCCTTACCTTTTAACGTGTGATGCCATGCATTTACTTCAGCATATCTGGTCAACTTCGATATATACCAAGGATAAGATCTGAAATCCTAAGGAGTATATAAAAGTTTGGTGAATGTACAGCTCCATTATTTTTTATTATGCTTTCAGAAGTTGATGCTGTAAAAACTTTTCCTATAGCTGTTTCAATAACTTGTTTAAAACTGTTAATTTGATGGTTTATTTGTAAAGAACGTGAATATGCAGCAACTGGTACCATGCGAGATAACCGAATCCGAAAAGGGAGTATTTTACAGGCAAAGAACGATTTTGACAAAGTAGATAAAAAGGGCGATTATATCTCGATAATTGAAAGAACTAATGGAAAAATATTTCCCTAATGGGTAATGTTGAGGGATATTCAAAAAGAAAAGCACATAAGCACATCCAAGTATCTAGTCCTTTTGTCATTGGAGAATATAACACTGGAATGGGTGGAACGAATTTTATGGATAGGAGTAAACTGCTACAGAATTGAAATTTGTTCCAAAAAATGGTGGTGGTGTAATTTCACATGGGCGCTTGGTTTCTATCGTAAATGCTGGGATTATTCAGCGCAAAAGTGGAAAATCATTCTTCCACTAAATTAAATGTGAAATAATGACTGTTTATTCAACACGAAATGGCAATGCCTCAAAAGAGCGGTAAGGCTATCGACGTTTAAAAATAGTGTAAGTTTGGACAGAATTAGATGTTTTGTGATATGATTGACAAGACATTTTGCTAGTGGACGTACAAGAGAGGAAGAAAAGAAGATGTTCTGTTGAATGCTGCCGTTATATTATTCGCACATTTTCAAAAAGTGTAATGTTGTCCTTTCTTTACCATCCAACTATATATTTCATACCAAATAATTTTTTATTTTACATTAAAAAGTTATTTATGATGTTGGTGTTAAAAGTGCAATTTTATTCTCTGAGAAGGGAAGTTTAGGACACGAGCGTGGAGAGTAGTCCAATTCTTCGAACAAAATAATAATACTCCTAAGACAAACATCATACAGTGTTTTTTTTACAAACACTATAAAAGAAATCCAAAATAATAAATCAAAAATATACGGAATTCAAAATTACAACTAAAAAGTTTAGGATCGCATGGTACATAACATATTGTTCGATATTAACCATTTGTTACAATAGCAACCATTGTTCATTGTTATTAGTTGTCATAAATTTCTATAACAAGCGTCATTTTACTCTCTCTTTTATTGGAAAAATTACAAGAAAATAGTCCACTTACTGAAATAAATGAAGCGGCGAAAATTTTCCGAAAATGTGTTTCTGGCATATTTCAAGGAGAGATCTAAGGTATGGAAATCTTCATCTCATAATTTCACCTTAAACGTCATCCATAATTTGCTTAAATTAATGCACTGAATATAAATGAAAAAATATCTATTCTTTATTTTTAACACTAGTGTTAAAAGTGACTTATAATACTGCTGTCTTGATATGATATGATACGATATGATATATTTATTCAAACAGACATGTTTACAAGAATATTTTTTTGTTGTTTCGCACTAGGTGTGTTGTCTAAGCCTTATGGCTTGTACTACAACTCACCCCGTGCCAGAAAATCATTTTACAGAGAAAAAAAATCTTAAATTAAATTTAAATGTATACCTACCTTAAAAATATAAGATTGATTGGTAGACACAATCAAAACGAAAGTAAAAGAGAAAAACTTAAAATTACAATTTGAAAGACAGCTGGTTTGAAAAGACGCACTTTCAATAGTGTTGATAGAAAAAATATTTTAGGAAGTGATGCCTTGATGGGTAGTATTCATAAAAGGTAGCAAATGACTATAGGTTTGTCTCCCTCATAATTCAACAAAATGAATAAGTCTGTTTCAAGAAATCCAAGTTAAAGCATTTGCTCAAGGTTTATACATACGAACCATTGTCACAGTGTTGCCATATGCAACACACGCTTTATAAAGAACTGATATTTTTAATTGCATTCCAGTATTACTTCTGAATATTTTACATCAAATATCTCTGAAAATACAGCGTGTCTCACGGTCGATGGTAGGTTAGACGTTTATGGTAAACGCAAAGCAGGATTTCCCTGAAAATTTCACATCTTACATTTTGTTACCTGATCTATCGATCTAAAATATTTTCAGCTTTGCGGCGTTGCCACGTCTATAAAAAAAAACTAGCAACTTTATTTTTTTAAATAGAACACCCCGTATATTAACTCATTTTTTGAATCGCTCTTTTATTATAATACTTTTTTATTAATAATGTCCTATACCTATCTCTATATGTTTTCGAAATAAAAAATAATTTGTGTTAAATATGGTCCAAAACATAGCCCTAATTGAACTTTAGTACATCAGTACTCTCAATTCATGAAAAGTTGATATTTTGATTATACGTTGGACAAATTCGAAGTATTTACTTAACACCAAGAAATCGACTCCATATCATACAGGGCGTGCTAAAATTACTGTTATTTCCATAATGCATAAAAGTGGTCAAAAGTTCATTTTTTCAAATGAAACCCCCTGTATATATCTCGATAAATTGAAAGATGATGAAAAATGCCTCAAGATGATATATCATGTCCCTATACTTAAATCATCAACTTTTCTTAATAAAGCCGTTTTTGTGAAAAAAGAGTTATTTATGATACCTACAAGTGATGGAAGTGGAATTTTATTTTGTGGGTGAATAATATTGCGAAACGAACGTCAGCGAGTGGAGCAAATCCATGTATCATACACATTTTTGTGTACAACAGTTACAGCTAGTAATAAAAAAAAACAAAAAAATGAATGAGGTCCATGGGATTCGAACACACGATCTTTGGATTACAAGGCAGATGCTTCAACTACATACACCAGCGCACATGTTTATTTAAATGTTATTATTGGTCATTCATAAAGGACTTTCTACAGTTGAATTGAATAGGTACTTCGTCAGTTACTTCACAGGGAATAAATATTACCAATTGCACAAACTGCCAAATACATGTGTGAACTTTTCTAAATAATTCTTTCTGATGTTTCTATTAAAGAGATTTTTAATGACAGTTCGGACAGTTGTATAAAATATTTAAAGAATTTGATTTTAGGTGGCCGTGGAAGTAACAAGCTTATGACAGCTTGGTGACTTTTATAAGTAATTTATAAGTAATTAACTAATGGTTATTGAAGGTGTTTTAAAAAATCGCCAAAAATGAATGCTATTGACTATTCAAACGAAGTTCTTATGAAATTATTTATTATACACGGGCAGTGTGATCAAATCATTGCCAGAACTTGCAGAAAATTCAACCAAATGTATCCTGAATTAACACCAATGAACGAGAGGAAGTTTGTAAGATTAGAAAATAATTTCCTTAACTATGGCTCAAAGTTAAAAGCGCCTTCAACATTACCAAAACCTGTTACTTTAAATGAGGAAAATACTGTTAACGTCTTGGCATATTTTTATGCATATCCAGAAGCTTCCGTTCGCAGTGCAGAAAAAGATTTGGGTGTATCACATGCTTCAGTACAACGAATTTTGGAAAATCACTAAATGCATCCGTATAAATTTACCAAAGTTCAAGCTCTCAAAGTAGAAGACTTTGAACGCAGAGTGCATTTTTGCGAATCCCTTCTAATACATATACAGGAAGATCGGGAATTTTTGTCAAAAATAATTTGGAGCGACGAATCAAAATTTACAAGGGATGGCATTTTTAATAGAAGGAATAAACATTTTTGGGCTGATCATAATCCTCATGTGACAAAAGAAATGGGTTTTCAAGAAAAAATTTCCCTGAATGTATTTTGTATTTTGAAGAAAAATAAAATTAGCTTTTTTATTTATGAAGACACTGAATGCAGAGAGATATCTTCATATTTTAAGGACGACTGTTACCGATTTCCTTGAAAACTTGCCTTTAGAGGAATATAGGAATTCGTGGTTTCAACTGGACGGAGCGCCAGCTCATTGCACTCAGGAAGTTTCCAGGAAAATTCACCAAATGTTTGACGATCGTTGGTTTAGGCGTTTAGGGCCGTGGGATTGGCCACCGAGATCACCCGATCTCACGCCACTTGACTTTTTTTTATGGGGTGTTTTAAAAGAAAGGGTGTACAGTACTCCAGTGCCTACCAAAGAAGAACTGCGACGGCGATTAGTGCGGTGTATTGAAGATCTAGATCCCCATGAAATTGAAGAAGCAACGACAAGTCGTGTACAAAAGAATATTTTAAAATGTTTAGAATGTAATGGACAACATTTCCAGCATTTATTGTAAAAATGTGATATTTTGTTTACAATTTTGTTATTTTTAATCCTCCTAATTCTGTTTTTTCTGTACTTTCACATGTTATATTCCAGAAAATCGTACTTTTTACCTATAAATGCCTGGTTTTTGGACAGTTGTTCCCTGGAAACTTTCAGCCATAGTTAAGAAAATTATTTTGTAATCTTACATACTTCCTCTCGTTCATTGGTGTTAATTCAGGATACATTTGGTTGAAATTTCTGCAAGTTCTGGCAATTGATTTGATCACACTGTCCGCGTATAATAAATAATATCATAAGAACTTTGTTTGAATAACCGATATTTGCATTCACTTTGGAAGATAATTTGAAACACCGTCGATAACTATTCGTAAATTACTTATAAAAGTTACCAAACTGTTATAAGCTTGACAAATTCACTGTTACCTAAAACCAAATTCTTAAAAAGCAATTTTATTAAGAAAAGTTGATGATTTAGGTATAGGGACATGATATATCATCTTGAAGCATTTTTCATCATCTTTCAATTTATCTAGTAATGTACAGGGGGTTTCATTTGAAAAAATGAACTTTTGACCACTTTTATGCATTATGGAAATAACAGTAATTTTAGCACGCCCTGTATGATATGGAGTCGATTTCTTGGTGTTAAGTAAATACTACGAATTTGTCCAACGTATAATCAAAATATCAACTTTTCATGAATTGAGAGTACTGATGTACTAAAGTTCAATTAGGGCTATGTTTTGGACCATATTTAACACAAATTATTTTTTATTTCGAAAACATATAGAGATAGGTATAGGACATTATTAACAAAAAAGTATTATAATAAAAGAGCGATTCAAAAAATGAGTTAATATACGGGGTGTTCTATTTAAAAAAATAAAGTTGCTAGTCTTTTTTTATAGACGTGGCAACGCCGCAAAGCTGAAAATATTTTAGATCGATAGATCAGGTAACAAAATGTAAGATGTGAAATTTTCAGGGAAATCCTGCTTTGCGTTTACCATAAACGTCTAACCTTCCATCGACCGTGAGACACGCTGTATATAAAATTTCAAACATAAATCAAACTTGATAAAGGACATGGCACTGGATACATGTATTCCTGGGGCTTTACAGATTTTATTTTTGGACATCATGCTAGAGGTCAAAAGAAGCAACTTTCTTCATTAGACTTTTTTCTGGCCCTACAGTGGGTTGACTTTCAAATGTCAGTTGTGAAAAATACTGTTGATTTTTCTTAATTTTTGGGAATAATATGCTGTGAAAATTATCAATTGACTTTTAGTGGTGTGCATACTTACAGGTTGAGACAGAATACGCGATTTATCAACTTCTCGCCCAAGTGTGGACTTTTCACCGATATACAGTGTGTTTCACTTATCATGGAAACACCTTCGTATCTTCCGTAATTTTTGATGATGAACCATGAAATTTTCAGGATCGATAGATACACTAGGAATGAACTCACTGCACAAAAGAGGTCATCCAGCGTGATGTACACTGCACGCCAGGAAATATGACACCACCCATTTTTCCGGAAAGTTATATTAGTGGGCAAAATTGGCCCAAAATTCCTTCGGATTCGTGTTCAGAATTACTACTGATACACCTGTCTCCTGGAAAATTTTCAGTCCTGAAAAATTCTAATTTGTTTCACTTCTCATGGAAACGCCCCCGTATCTTCCGTAATTTTCGACGTAGAACCATGAAATTTTCAGGAGCAATAGATACAATAGGAATAAACTCATTGCAAAGTTATCATCCTACGTTATATACACTGCACGCCAGCAGCGATGACAAAATGGGTTGTTCCATCGCTGCTGGCGTGTAGTCTATATCACGTAGGATGACCCCTTTCGCGCAGTGAAATCAATTTTAGTATATCTATCGATTCTGAAAATTTCATGGTTTTACGTCAAAACTTATCCGAGGGTGTTTCCATGAGAAGTGAAACCACTGTATATGGATGCAAACACGTAAAAAAGTAAAATGCTAACACGAGCAACCACGGAAGAACTTTTGGGCTTTGGCTACGAGAAATTCAATAAAAAGTCCACACTAGGGCGAGAAGTTGATAAAAAGGTTTCAGAAAAATCGCGTATTCTGCCTCATCCTGCAAGTATGCATGCACACCAGTCGAAGTCAATTGATATTTTTCACAACATATTATACCCAAAAATCAAGAAAAATCAACTTGCAGACAGTATCTTCCACAATTGCCATTAGACATTCAACCAATTTTTTTAGCTCACCCTGTAGGGCCAGAAAAAAAGTCGAATAAAGAAAGTTGCTTCTTTTGACCTCTAGAATGTTATATCCAAAAAAACTGTCGAGCCATGTCCTTTGGATCCTAATGGCCCTTGTGTTACGATAAGTAGGTAATTATTTTTATAGTTCCTTGATTTTTCCGTGCAAAGTATCAGCAATCAAATGGTAACGCCAATAACATATTGTTTATTCAGCTGACAAGTTCTCTATCAATTTTCGATATGTTGATCTATTTAACACCACAAAAAAGTAAGCCGCACACGTCTTGATGACAACATAAAGTTTTCAGTACTACTCGTAAAAAGTGTGAAAAGTGAGCGGTCGTCGGTCCTTTTGATAGAAAAAATGTAGGGAAGTGGAGCACGCCACCGTCGTCATCGGATGTTGTCCCGGTTGGACCCAAGGAAACCTTCTTGAGGACACCTAATCATGTAGGCTGTTACGCACTTCAAGGGTAACGCACTAATAACAATTTACATGAATAGGAATTGATGAATCAAAGAAATTAATATTTATACTACAAGGTATATTAGTGATAGTTATTCCGAGCTTTAGCGAGGTACGAGGCTGGTCAAGATACTAATCCCGAATTGAATATAACATTTTCCAAAGTATGAAAATAAAAAGATGTAAATTCAAAGAAAATCTATACCAGTGTGGAAGGGCAATGGATCGATTTGCCTCCATAAGTTACTGCGTGTTTACAAGACTGCTGTCTTGATTGAAATTATAAAATTTTGCCATTAACATTTCGTACTCTGAATTGGCCCATATGAAAAATTCAAATTAACCATAATTTACTTTTTCCAAAAAAATAAATAAAATGGTTTGATAACGGAGAAATATTTTTTTGTATCACTCCATTCCATCATAATGATCGCCAACAGATGTGAGAATATGTTCGGATATTTTTGAACCAGTTATTTTTCGATTTCTTATACAGTGCGACGCTAAATTATGGAACAAATTCATCATTTCTGAATATAAAGATATTTCGGAAAAATCCTCGGACAAGTCGATTTTCTTTTCCGATGGACCAATTTTTGAATCCCACCAAAAATATATAGGGTTATCTGCATTTGAGTAAAAATGACTTAGGTGATATTTTTAAATGGAACACCCAGTATATTTTTTACAAATTTGGTTAGAGATCGTCATTACGAATCCAGTGATACCAAGTTTGATGGGATTATGTCAAACGGTTGCGGAGATATGGGCAAATTACTACTCCATATGCCCAATGAGTGTGACAGAGACTTTTAACCTTTTAAGGGCCGGTATTATAAACATATTTCGAAGTTAACTTTAATTTTAACACTCCAGCTTTAATTTTAACGTCAGCTTTAAAATGACAGTTTTATAAAAGTCTCATTTCTGAAATAATCAGAAGAAGAAGGCAAATATGTAACCTAGAATTTTTCGTAATTTTTCATGTGACATTTCTAATTTTCAAATAAATAGGTAATTTAAACTGTTTTCAATAGATTTGAGAATCCTCCAAAATCTCCAACTTTGCCTCTCTATGTGCCCCTTGCAATTTTGTCTCTCTATGTGACCCTTTGGCAAGCATACTGACTATCTTGATGATAGAAATCCATTTTCACTTGTTTTCAAATTCTATTTCGTCCCATAAGATAAAATGGTTTAACCGATATCTAAATATCCTTCGTCGCCAAGGGCCTTCAATAATAATCATCTCCTTTCATCGTCGCTTAAAAGTTCCTCGAAAATAACCAGGATATCGTTCGCTAACATTATTGCGAAAAAAAAAACTCAAATTGAGGTTTTATGCTAAATTATTGATAGAATAACTGTTGAAAACCACCATTTTCTACAAAGTTAACTTTAACTGATACCCCTTCCTACCGATAAAGTTACCTCCTACCTTTTGAAGTTAACTGTGACATGTGACGTCATTCCACCAGTTAACTTCTAGTTGTCTGTCAAAATAGTTTTATAATACCGGCCCTAAATCGTGTGGAGTCTCGCAGTCGTACTCATGGGACATACGAGGAAGATTTTTGACCATATCTCCGCAGCCGTTTGATATAATCCTATCAAATTTGGTATCACTGGATTTGCAATGACGATTCCTAACCAAATATGGAAAAATATACTGGGTGTCCCATTTGAAAATATCACCAAAGTCATTATTTCTTAAATGAGGTTAACCCTATATATTTTGGGTGGGGTCCAAAAATTGGCCCATCGGAAAAGAAAATCGACCTGTCCGAGGATTTTTCCGAAATATCTTTATATTCAGAAATAGTGAATTTGTTACATAATTAAACGTCGCACTATGTAATTTTCTTGTTCTTTCCATACACATCCAACAACCAACATAATACTTAATGAAAATATATAATATATAATTTTTTCATTTAGGCAAAATTTTATAATTTTATCATTTTATTATTTAGTATTGTAAATGCAAAAAAAATGATCATTCGTCCTTCTACACTGTACCTACCTGTTACAAGTGCGAAATATGGGTACGCTGGTTTGAAAAAAATCGAATATACCTAGATATAATTCCGCATGTTACATCCGCAATGCTTAAGCTTATGGATTTCTGAAGATTCTAAATGATTGAGTTAATAATTGAGTAATTATCGTTGATATTCGCGGGAACTAGTAATTGCATCCCAATGAAAGGTTTCAAAACATCAAATGACTGTTTCTAGGAAACAGTGTGAAGGACATGTACGAACGACATTTCATGTTCAGCATAACTTTTGGAAAAATTCGTTAACAGTGTCCCACATAAACACTGTTAAACTCTATTCACTTATATACTCCATATTTTTCTATTTTGTCCAATCTATCTTTGGCATGAGAAGGATATTAAATAATATGTCATGTGGCCTAAATGCTACTTCTACATTGATCTTCCTGAAGAATCCCGCAATAGTCTTTGTTTTCTCTCCATAGGACGAATTTCTCAGTTTCTAATTGTTTTTTTACCTGAGTGTTTATTCATTTGTGAAAACATTTAAGACGTTGTTTTCTGACTCACTTCTGAATTGTGGCAGTTTTGGAACCATTATTATGTCCTATTTGTATGATTGTTTTAATTTATCCATCTAAGTATATTATTTGAAGGCAAAGGTAACGAGAACGCTCTGTGTAACATTATATGCTGCTAATTTTTGACAATCGGGGTGTATAGCTCGGTTTCCTAAATTTATTGAACTTAAATTTATTACAATTGTGCGTTATAGTCGGTTCTATGTTCCTATTGATAACATTTAACATTTATAAGTGTCAAAAACTGGTTTGGCTGTCGTTTAGTACCTCTGAAACAGGCGAGAATATCGTCAACATATCTATACCAAAATATCTGTTTCAAAAATGAATATGTTTTTCCTCATCAGGTCGGAATTGACTATTCTGATGTCCAAATTGTTCAGAAATATAACTGCTAAAAGAGGACTGAGAGAGAAACCCATTGGTACACCTGAATTATGTTAATAAAATATGTTATTGAACTGTAGGAATTCTGATCTGGGCTAAAATCAAAAGCTGTTGAAATTTCTAAGGAAGCGGTATGGTCTACTTTGGCATGATATAATATATTTAAAAAGAGAGTCATACATTCGTTATATAATATTGAATTATGTAGGATGGTTTGGTTATTTACTCTTTCCTCTAGACTGAGTCATATACGCTATGATGAGGAACGAAATTTGTAATATTTTTGAACAACTTATTGAGCCACATTCCAGGTTATCTCACCGGACTGTCTATATATGAAACTATACCGGTCTTATTTTGTTTGAGTGTTTCAATTAAGACATACAGTTTAGGGCAGGGGGGTTTCATGTTGGTGTAATAGGAAAAATTCTCTATTTCTGTTCGTAGCTGCTAAGTTCACATGAAATATTATGCATTATGTAATGCAGACAGACATTAATTCAAGATTAAAGTACTACTACTACTGATCAACGGAATAAATCGATGCTACTACTGAAGGTTTGACCTACTGATCAATGACAACGACAAGATTATTTCTCTATCTTTTTATTGGCAAATTATTGATCTTTTTGAGGAGTATCTGATATAATCGATAATTTGCTCAATAAGAAGATTTCCAAATATCTACGAGACAAACGATGGACAAACGAGATGGACAAACGAGAAAACGAGACAGACAAACAATGGATGCCAACAAAAGGTCACAATTCTATTTTACGATATGCTAATCTACAGCTTGTAGATCGCAGTGAAAACCTTCTACAGATATTATTGTGAATCCAAAAAATAAAATTCCAACTCTAAAAATATCTGGAATCAACGAAATATTATAGCCAACATAAAATATCAATAAACACATGGTTCCGTGAACCTAAATAATACCGAGAAAGCAAATCTAGCGTACCCAGCAGACCATTTATAAGAAACACACCATGTAATCATTCTTCAAATTTTAAAATTGGTAAAACCTATTAATAACCACAAGAAATTATATTACTCATTTGGAAAGTAATGTTATTTATAAGAATTCACATAGCAAGTGCTCAATAAAAATACTGGCACATTGTATTCAAATTTATATTCTTTTATTCGAATACGAATCAATGTCGACTAATTGATTGAGATAAGCAGGTAAGTCGTAAGGATCTAAGTTTAAAGTTATCCCACAAGAATTAACAAATATAGATTGTAAGTTACTTATTAGCATTAGATAGAAATCCGACTGATTATTGAAAATTGCATTTATGGAAATGTACAAAGAACGTGTTTGAAAATGGAGAATTATGGTAATTTGTTTTCATGGTACTGTACTATGCAATATATTCGTTTCAATGACTGCAAAAACCTTTATGGAAATTGAAAAGTACCTATCGGAAAAAGCAACAGATTTCAAAACTCTCCGCGTTACCCTCGCGGATTCTCTGTCGACTTGATGAAGTGCCATGGGCCGACTGTCTTATTCCCGACCTCTCCCAAGAAAGGTAAAGGATGCGATGAATCTCGTTCATTTTTATATACAAGCCGCAAAAACAACTTCGACTCGAGTCTGAACTCTCAGACCTACTTTTACTTTTCCTTTTAAGCGCCTTACAATTGATTAATAACTGTCTCCCTCGGGTCCCTCGACTATCTCACTCTTCGGGGGATTCCCTGCAACTTCGGATCTCGAAGGTTCATTTTTTGTGCGGGTGACTGTGTTGTTTAGTGGATTTTTTGGTATAAATGATGTTAGAACGCCAAATATGATGAATTTCGGTGACACCGTCTTGGCCAATCAAAGATTTTATATCGGAAATGTTGGCTAGAGCCTCAGCCTGTTTTTGGGAATAGGAAATAGGGAAGCACTCAATCTCTTAAAACTAATTGAAACAAAGGATGAAAGGAGTTTTTTGGAGGTGCCCAGCAAGCAAATAATAGTATACCCGGTGAACATTCTTTAAATTGTTACATATGTGGAACACAAACTTAACGTCTTATGAATGACGGTCAACATCATCAATATGTATCCATTATACGTATTTTCTGAGGCGATAAGTCCCAATTTTCAGCGTTGTATCAACGTCATACTTCAATGATCATATTTTCATTATCAAAATGACGTATCATGCTCAATGTCCAAATAGCATATTGTAACATATGGCAAGTAACTGATTCAAAACTTATGTTTCTAATACGACGGTCTTTTCTGAGGCGATAAGTCCCAACTTTCAGCGTTGTATCAACGTCATATTTCATTGATCTCATTTTTATCATCAAAATGACGTGTTATGCACAATGTCCTAAGATCATATCATAATATATATTAAGTAAGTGATTCAATGTCATGTTCCCAATACTACGGTCCTTTATGAGGCGATATGTCCTAAGTTTCAGCGTTGTATCGATGTCATACTTCGTTGATCATATTTTCATTATCAAAATGACCTATTATGGACAATGTCCAAAGACTGAAAATGGTTATCATGGTATATTGTAGGCACAAGCTAAGCAGCCTATTAGGCCTTTTATGCAAGTTATCATGGTAACCCAAGAGGTCCAATAACTAATGGACAATTCACAAAAGCTTTTTATAGTATAGTTATGTAGACAGAAATCCTGCTATCTACTTTCTAAAGGTCAGTTAGATAATATTAAACTAATGTTTAGATAAGTACTTTTGTATTCTTTAAGTTAGTTTTACTTAAGATCTTGCATAGTGAAGATTCTTGTAATTGCTATATCTCATTAGTTGTAAATAAATACTTTTTAAAAAAGTGTTTCTTCCATTTGGAAAACATAATTGTATTCATATACTGTTACTGAGTTTGAGATGATGCTTCGTAACTTCAATAGCAGCGACACCTATCGTTGGGTAGAATACTTCATATTGATTATATTGATCAATACCTGAACATATTTTTTAAGGTGTTTAACTTACGTCAGGCAAAGTATGCAAAAATACATAATTATTTGATCGTAAAATGTATCAATTTGAATAAATCATATTCATAACTATATTATGAGGAATGAAAAATATACACATTTCGTCTGATACCAAGAAAACTTTGATAGGACAATGTTTGTAAACATATATAAATGATACGTATACATTTGATTTTCAAAAGTATCATCACCCAGGAGATAAATATAAACGATCTAATAGTTTATATTGATTATTTTGATCAACAAATGAACATATTTCTTAAGATATTCAACTCACGTCAGGCAAAGTATGCAAAAAGTACCTAGAGTTGCATGGTTATTTTTTCATAAAATGGATCGATTCAAATATGATATTTTCATTACTATATTACGAAATATGTAAAATATTCATATTTTGCCTGATGTCAGAAAAAATTTGGAGAGACAATGTTAGACAATGTTTGGAAACATTTATCAATAATATGTTTATATTTGATTTTCAAAATTACCATCACTCAAGTGATATATTTATGATATATAATAGTTTATATCGATTATTTTGATCAATAAATGAATACACTTTTTTAGATATTCAACTTAGGTACGTCAGGCAAAGTATGCAAAAATACATAGTTATTTGGTCGTCAAATGTATCAAATATAATATAATATTTTCATTACTATATTAGGAAATTTGTAAAATTTTCATATTTTTCCTGTTGCCAGAAAACCTTTGGAGAGACCATGTTTGGAAACATATATAAGTAATATGTTTATAATCGATTTTCAAAATTACCGTCGCTCAAAAGATATATAAATGATATAATACTTTTTATTGATTAATTACATCAATAGGTGAACATATTTGTTCAGGTATTTAACTTACGTTGGAAAAAGTATGCAAAAATACATGGTTATTTGGTCAGAAAATGTATTGATCTGAATGAAACGTTTTTGTTACCATATCATGGAAAACGAAAAGCACACATATTTTGTCTGACACCAGGATAACTTTGGAGAGACAAAGTTTGGTAACATACATAAATAATATGTTTACATTCGATTTTCAAAATTATCATTACCCTGGAGATGTATCCACGATGGAATAGTTTATATCGATTATTTTGATCAATAAATGAATATAATTCTTTAGTCATTCAACTTACGTCAGGTGAAGTATGCAAAAATACACAAGTATTCGGTCGTTGAATGGATCGAATACAATATAATATTTTCATTACTATATTAGGAAATATGTAAAATATTCATATTTTGCCTGATTCCAGGAAAACTATGAAGAGACGATTCTTGGAAACACACATATATAATACGTATATTTTCGGTTTTCAAAATTATCGGCACTCAAGATATGTATTGATGATATAATAATATTTATTGATTATTTCGATCAATAATTATATATTTTTTTGGGGCACATAAATTACGTCTGGCAAAATATGCAATAATACGTAGCTATTTGACATTACTATTGATTATATTGATGAAGATGTATATACGATTATATTAAAAAAAGTTAGTTATTTTCATATCTATCTTGATGTCTGCAAATTATTGAAGAGATATTATTTGAAAAAGTACATAAAAAATATGTTTATATGCAATCTTCAAGTTATCATCATTCAAATGATACATTCGTGATTATATGGTATTGATCGTTTAATTTGATCAAAAATACAACATAATTGAAATGTGTTAAAGCGAACGTGCGACGTAAAATGGTTTAATTTTGGTATATCATTTAGGCATGAGTATGACCGATTTCTGAAGTACTTATCGGTTAAGTTCATTCAACATAACGCATGAGACATCTGATGAAAACCATTATATGACTTATATTTGTAAAGTTGAATGTTCACTGGGATACTTACAGCCGTATGCATAGTCAATTCCAGCGACTCGCCAGAGTTTCGCCGCTCGCTACACAAGAACTATAATGCACAGTCGAGCTCCAAAAAAGTGGTACATCGCCAGCGTTTCGCCAAAATGTAACTTATCGCGTAGTTATGACATTTTTGGAGCTCGACTGTGCATTATATTCCTTGTGTAGCGAGCGGCGAAACTCTGGCGAGTCGCTGGCGATTGACTATGCATACGGCTGTTAATGTTTTGCGAGTTACGGAAGTAATACTTTTTGAAACGAGAGAACAGTTTACCATCCGATGCGCAGCCGAGGCTGGTAATATGCACGAGCTTAAAAAAGTTTTTGACGGGTGAAATTCTATACTTTTTCTACAACCCAGTTTATATCATGATAATATGCTAAAGAATGATGAATTTGATGAACTGATCGATCAAGATATGCTTCCGCAACGTTACTAGATTTCCAGCCTCCATACTTTTTTAATTGAAGTAAATTACCTCCTGCATCTATTAAAAGTGTAGCGGAAATGATACGCAAACAATGCCCAGTATTTTTGGAGATCAGGTAAGATTATATATTGAGCTATTCGCATAGGAAATTTACTGAATTTGTTATTTCCACAACCTGTCTAGTACACTTTCCGTTCTGGTAGTTGACTTTATTTTGTCCATATCTAGTGGACTGAGGTTCATATACAGGGTGTTAATTAAGTACGTTGACAAACTTCGGGAGGTGATTCTTTGAAGGTTTTCAGGACGAAAAGTTCATATAAACATATGTCCCAAACGGCTTGGTTTTCGAGATACAGGGCGATAAAAATACATTTTTTTCAAGATTTAAGAGTTAACTTCGACATTTTCGACAATAATCAGTTCAAATTAGGCAAGTACAATCCATTCAATGGGGCGCACGATACAAAATAATGCATTTCTTGAATAATTCACAGGGTCCTCCTTTTTTCAGAGTCAAGCTTTGTTCAACCCTTCAGAATTTTTTTTCCGCCGCCACTGACATATTAAGAGAAAGGAATAATCAATGTTGTTTCATTTAACATCTTTTTGATATCTTGCATTTTTTCATTTACTTGTACGGTTCAGGGGCTATAAAGAAAATATTAATTTAAACATTTTCCAGTGTGGCATAACATTAGAAAATTTGAAAATTAAACATTTTCAATTATTGTAAATTGATGGAAATATTTTTTCAGAATTAGAAAAATCTACGATGAATAAAAATTATACAATAAAAAATTTAAAGACAAGCTTTTATACAAATGCACTGAAAATGAAAAAATAATTTGTTTCATTTTTTGTAGGTTATTCTGTGAGTATCAAAATCTTTCTGTACAAGATTACCTAGATCAAACAGTGAAATGAATTATTTTTTCCTTTTCAGTGTATTGTATAAACATTTTAAAATTTTTTCTTTTTATAATTTTCATTTTTAACATTTTAGTTTATTTTTTATATGAAACTGAAAATCTCCAACCCAAAAACCATCACATAGCAATTTTGAACAGAATCGGATCATAATCACAAAACTCGTCCGCCGTATTGGAGCCGCCATTTTGTTTTTTAACAAACATTTTTTTAATGCATTGTCACCGGAATTACGGAAACCTGCCAAATTTCAAATTAATCGGAGTATTAGAAGTGGGTCAAATTCAACTTTTATTAAATTGTTTGTTAGTTAGTTACAAGTGAAGCTAAATAAAAGCTTGTTATTGTAAAGATGTGATTTCTTTTTGTGATATCTAACAGAAAACTACTATCTCCCCGTCACTGCGGTACGCTGGATATTAAACTAGATCTGACAGATATTGGGAAAACCTTAACTTTCAACCTGAAGATTCTGATGGTAAAAATGTGCATTTTCATTGAGATATTTGATTAAAAATGTTTTTACCCATCAGTCTTGATAGAGAACTCATACAAATTTTTTGTTATTTTAAAAAAAGATATTTTTAGGGTTTCAATTGAACGTTTCCTTTTCAACATAAAAAACTTCCGAAAGGTAATCCTGTAATGGAAGATAGTTAATAGGGTTTATCTAATAGTCGCAGATCATTACACATTTGATTTTCATTTATGAATCTCTGGTCATAACTCCGAAAAACTAAATCAAACAAATTTTTGTTTCCGTACGGAGTACATTATTTTATCAGAAATTTCGGTTTGTTTTTTCTTCTGCAGTAACGCAGAAATTTTGTAATCAATTTGAATTCATAAAAATAGCAAAGTGGGCTTTGATATTAATTCATTTATTTAAATATCAACAACTTGACAGTTATCGAAAGTTCAGAAAGTGTTTCATTGTTAATTCTTCATTAGTGCAAGCTATAAAGCAGATTCATTCAATATTCCTTTGGATAAAATGGTTGAATATACAAATTCAGAAATGGCAGACATGCACTTAATGTATGGAATGGCTGATGTTAACGCTCGTGCCGCCAGACGAATGTATCTAGAAAGATTTCCACAACGTCATATTCCCGTCTTCGTGAAACGGGTACTTTCAAGAGGTCTGCTGTTCTCATAGGAAGACCCAGGAGAGTTAGAACAGTTCAGATAGAAGAAGCTGTACTTAACGAAATTGAGCAGCATCCAGACACCAGTACAAGACAAATTGCGGCACAGTTTAACGTAACCCATGTATTGGTATGGCAAATTTTAAAAGAGCAACAACTTTATCCCTATCACATACAGCGTGTTCAAGCTCTTCTGCCAAGGGATTTTCCAAAGAGATTAACTATTTGCACTTGGATTCGAAATAAATTGTTGGAAAATCCATGGTTTTTATTTCAAGTGTTATTCACCGATGAGGCATGCTTTTCCCGTAAAGCCATTATTAATTTTCACAACAATCATATGTGGGCTGATGAAAACCCACACGCCGTGATTGAAAACCATTTTCAAGAGACGTTTTCTGTGAATGTTTGGGTTGGAATTGTAGGGAATTTCCTTATCGGGCCACATTTTCTGCCTCATAGACTCAATGGTGACCATTATCGACATTTTCCTGAATTCATCTTACCTGGACTCCTAGAAGAGATCCCACTGAGGGAAAGAATTGGAATTTGGTTTATGCATGATGGTGCTCCAGTACACTTCAGATTGGTTGCACGCCAATATTTAGAAGAGAATTATTCTGATCGCTGGATTGGGCGTGGTGGGCCACAACTTTGGCCACCAAGGTCACCCGATATGAATCCACTTGATTTTTTCCTCTGGGGGCACCTTAAATCATTATTGTACCGAACTCCAGTTCAAAGTGAAGAAGACCTGAGGAATCGCATACAGGAGTCATGCGGAATTATAAGAAACACTCCTGGTATTTTTGAGCGTGTCTGCCAGTCTATGGTTAGGCGCATAAACGCATGCATTGAAGTTGGCGGTGGCCATTTCCAGCAGCTGCTCTGACATATCAATTTCAATAATGGTCCTTTTCTGAACTTAATTTTATTCCTAGGGAATTTATGTTACTTTGCTCTAGTATTTGATAATAAAGTTATTCACTATTGAAAATGTCCAAAATTATTTTGCCATAATTAACTTTGTGCAATACATATTCAACCTGAGTTATGGTAAAAAATGCATGGGAGCTCCATAACATTACATTTTCTCTACACGAGCAGAAAATAGCTATTTGTGTAATGAGAACAAAATGACGTATTGCATCACGCGCTAATCTTTGGAGAGTGGCAATGACACTTCGAGAAATGAATTATTTTATATCATGCGCACTATTGAATGGATTGTACTTGTCCAATTTGAACTAATTTGGATCGATTATTGTCGAAAATTTCGAAGTAAACTCCAAAAACTCCTAAAAAATGTATTTTGATCACCCTGTACTTCGAAAACCAAGCCGCTTGGGACATGTTTATATGAACTTTTCATCTTGAAACCTTTCAAAGAATCACCCTTCAAGTTTGTTAGACTATTTGCTTCTCAAATTTCTTTATGTTATGCGTTACTGGAAAATGTTTGCGTTAATATTTTCATTGTAACTCCTGAACCGTAAAAGTAAATGAAAAACATCAAGAGAGCAAAAAGATGTTAAATGAAACAACATTCATTATTCCTTCCTCATAATATGTCAGTGGCGGCGGAAAAAAAAATTCTGAAGGGTTGAACAAAGCTTGACTCTGAAAAAAGGAGGACCCTGTGAATTATTGGAGAAATGCATTATTTTGTATCGTGCGTACTATTGAATGGATTGTACTTGCCTAATTTGAACTGATTATTGTAGAAAATGTCGAAGTTAACTCTAAAAAATCTTTTAAAAAATGTATTTTTATCACCCTGTATCTCGAAAACCAAGCCGTTTGGGACATATGTTTATATGAACATTTCGTCCTGAAAACCTTCAAAGAATCACCTCCCGAAGTTTGTCAACGTACTTAATTAACACCCTGTATATTTTAGAAATCTCGTGGAAGAACCCAGAAATGTGGAAGGGACGCAGTACTTTTGTTTTTGTTTTATGTACGTATTGTAGCTAAGAGTGTACTGCTGGTATCTTTTACATCATTTACTGTCAAATCTTTCAATTCAGTAAAGTAACTTACCTTAGTCATTAAGTATCTGGAGTCGGAGATATTATTTTTAATCTATTAAGTGGTTCTCAACATCGAATACACTACAAAGACATCCGTCGATGACCTCCATCCAAAATACGCAAGCAGCATAGTTTCCTAAAATGAATTTACGTGATTATAAAATCTCCAATCCACGAATTCAGCGTATATTTCTTAATGTCTCTTTTTATATTCTATTGGTAATCAATCCAAAGAGATTTCTTCACCTTGATTTGGCTATTTCTGGTGGTGTATTTGGAAAATGTAAATCATTTTCCGAATCAGAAATCATGATAACTTGAAAAACTAACAATGCTTTTAGTGCAAACTGACAAGTCTAACGATTGTATGCACCGTGAGCTAATTTCGCGGATTAGTTACACAAACCTAGGTTAGATTATTAAGGAAAATCTGTCAACGAAGTCTATTTTTTTACACCGATTTTTTTAGTATTGGGGTTCCTTTGCAATGGTGTAATTATTTCGGGTTAAAATGAAGGGGGAAATTTTCATTGATGATGACCTCGACATCATCAACTTTGGTTTTCCTCGCAGAGTCTACGAAAGGAGTGATTATGCCGACTTTATGGACAATTATTAATTTTTTAGAAGGCATCACACTTTAAAAGGTAAAGGCTGCGTCTTCTCTAGCTCACACAAGTCACTAGAAGACTTCTGTGGGTTGCACATAGGGGTGCAATTTGTTGATGAAAATAACAGACAAAAACTACAGTTATTCTCAGCTTCCTGGATAACATAGAAGCACAAATTGAATTCCAAAATAATTTGTCGTTTACCTACCTAACTGTTGTTTATTGTCATCAAGTTTCTTCCTCAATTCTTTTATTTTTTATTTTCGTAGAGCCTTTTAAACTACTCGACGGTCCTATAGCAGGGTACAGGACAAGGTACAGTGCTGCTGAATTGTTCCCCAACTCGCTTCCAAGCTTGAGATTAATCATCATTAGAACCTTTGTCTTCGATGATATTAGCGTGAAACTCTGCTTTTCTCCAGGGAAAAAAAAGGGGATTTTATTTGTGTTTTCACCATCAGTCATTTTGGAAAATCGAAAATCGAAACTGACAATTATGACACGTTTCATCATCTAAAGCTTCCAAAAATCTTACGATGCCAACGTTGCAGGATTTCCAATACGGATTACTTAATCTGCTGAAGGTGAAAAGATACTGACCAAAGATTACAAAAACGGGATAGGAGACCTAGAATTATAATTGAGAAACGGTGCATTTAAGTGTAAATAATTCACGAGGAACGTCAAAATAATGAAACCAGGCAGCTATATATAAATTGTTTTTAAATCACACGGTATTTTTACGATTCTATTTTGCTTTTTAATTAAGAAAAAAAGTGCATTCTAATTATAGGAATTATTCTTGTCTTTGTTTATTAATAATTTGAAGTCGCCAAAACATTATATACGAGGGCGCGATTGAAAATATAAATTTAACTTTCTTTACCAGAAACGAAAGATAACGTTTTGAGAATTTCTCTCACTTGCGACGGAAATCACGTTTTCGCTAAAGGTATTCTATTACAAAATAACGTCTTTTCGTGAAGATCAAAAAATCTATTTTCAAATATACCAGAATTCTGTATTTATTTTTGTCCATAAATGTATGGATATTGAAGTCACCCTTTTGATTACTTTCACTTCATCAGTATAGTTCTTCATTTTTGGAATATATTTGGACAGGACCGTGTTAAGAACGGGAGTTGTAAAATACTCACAGAAATCATAAACGTTATTCCCACTGTTCTCAATTTCAGAATCAATAAAATAAAATAATAGTGAAAAATACTTTAAAAACAAGCTGAAACTGATACGTAAAAAATACATACATCCAATGGATGAATACATACATACAGATCAAAATACGAATATTATTTCACTGCCCGATGTTTATCACAAGTTCTTTGAATTTTTCTAATTTGTTTTTCGTGGGTTCCTGCAATTTTTTTCGAGAATGAGTGGACATTTTTTTCCGAATTCCTACGTTTTTTCTTCCAAGAATCTTATCGAATTGCGGAATTTTTTGGAAACCCCTCACTATCAGAAATAAAAGGAGATGAATTTATTTTCTCATTTCATACAGTAAACGTATTACCAGGATTTCAAATCCACCAGTGGACCCCTCTTTCGGTTTGTACGGCTCACACATGTGTCATAACCCAATTCCCATCTTAAAAAATAGGTTGCGTGATTGGAGCTGTATTGAATGTTGTGGTTCCTAAGATATGATTATTGCTCGTCTTTTACAAAAACTGGAATGAAAATGTTTCAGGTTATTGAATTATTGGGATAAAACAACAGTTTTGTCAAGTGCAAACACCACAACTTTCTCTCTCCCAAAGAAGTGAAATTCCATTTGAATTTGTTATGTGGATGTTTTTTGTGTAGGGATTGACAACAATTGTATGTATGGCTGGCTTAATAACAATGTTTTTGAATAATAGCTCATCATTATAAGTCATAGGAATATTACTTCCACGGGGATATTGGAGTAAAAAAATTGCAGAATATTGTTCATTATCATGCACTGATCTTCCATGAATAAAATGCAAGATTATCTGCGCCAACAAATCTGTAATATTACTCATTATGTTTTGCGATTTTGAATTTTGGAGCAGAAAAACTATTTTCTGGGAGGATGAGTTCAATTGAATTCGAATCTTAGGCAAGAATATAACTGTTATCATATTGATCCCAATCCTAATGAACCTCCAGAAACAAATATTATATAACATATTAGACCACTTGTATTGACCATCCTCATAATCCACATAATATTCTTAAGTAAAATGTGAGGCCTATTCATAACCTCAAGAAGTATTCTTCCCTCTTATCTATTGTGTTATGACGACGTTTTCAGATAACCCTTTTACTTTCCGAGAAAACCCCAAAAACTGTTTTTTTGTTGAAGTCCCACCCCGGATTTTTTGATAAAGGATTTTTTTTCTAACTATACATGATATTATGGAAGCGCAGAGGTGCTACGAGCATTTCTAATTTTTTTAACAACTGTTACGTAATTACGAGGTAAAAGTCGTAATTGTAGAATAACGACTTACTGCGCTTCCGTATGCTGTCAAGAAGTCACATGCCGAGTTTCATACTTCTACATTCATCCTTCAGTTTTGACACAAATTTGTCTGTGGTTACTGTACTAAAAAGCCAATCATTTTTTCCCAACTTATTTGAGCAATAAAGTATATATAATATATGGGAAAAAGTTCATTATCAGAGTATTGGCAAAAAAAATTTGGTTAATCGATTGAGCCTGTCCAATAAATTGAAAATTGATTATGACACATGTCACGTGACTACTGATATGGCGGCAAATTGAAAAAGAATACCATAAAGAGACCAAAAGTGGGCTAGATGGCTACACAGGAAGAATTTTTTCCGCTCCCACTAGCGGCAATTTAATTACCGCCCGTTTTAACAGGAATTTACCTTCGAGTGGAATTTTGCATACCACGTGTTATATCACCTTGGATATTTACTCTGAATACCTCTTCGATGTAACTTTACGTTGTGACATAATTTTACGATGGAACTTTACATTGTTATATTACTTCGCAACAAAAATTTGCATTAGAGTTTTACATTGTAATATTACGGTTTGATTCTCTAACGTGAATAATTTGCAGTGGAATTTTACATTGTAATATCACGGTTTGATTTTATAACTTAAAAAATACACTCCGATGTGAATTTGCTATGGAATTTCATAATGTAGAATCTATAAGTACGAGGTGCCCTAACAGGAGCTAGGACATTCACCAATTCAATAATATCTTCATAAAAAGTTATTTCATCGTCATGAGAATTTTTGTGAAGTGATTTCTGATTATTCATCCAAACTATTTCAGATGGCTATCCTAATGTTGTTATGTCAGTCAGTCAGTCAGTTACGTTAAACCTTTGTTGAATATAATGATTTTGATGGTTTAGTGAAACCTGGAATAAAACCAGGATTCAAGTTCTAACTATGCAGTGAACGACCCGATGAACCAAGATTCACATAAAACTGCAGATTATCTCTGACTGAACAACCGGCCCTTAGAAGGGTATTCAATTGTCTATACAGCCATGTCTATTCTTTTGAATTTTTGCGTCATAACAAAATTAATTTTCAAAATGTTAAGTTATTTGAAAAAGTTGCTTAGAATTTAAGATTGCCGTATCATCACGATAGTCATGGAATTCTGATATAACTGTTAGATACGAACTAATCTAACTGCAAGGGTTTTAGCAAAATCCATTTTTTCACTTCCGTGCCATCTAGTGTGGAGGAAATGAGAAATCGAAAAAGAAATATTCCAGAACAATGAAGATGAACAGAAAAAAAAATTTATATTAGTAAAGAGATCGGAAAATATTCCAAAAAATAAATGTATCCAAATTTTTTGAGTTAATGCTCGAAATTCAGTATAAAATAAAATTCTAAGCAAATTTTTTAGAAAACTTTTTTGATATCTTACCTTCTTAGCCCACTTTTGGCCTCTTCATAGTAATTATTTCAATTTGCCGCCATTCCAATGGTCACGTGACATGTCTCAAAATCGATTTTCAGGTAGTCGGACATGGTCTGTCGATCAACAAAAAAATTGGCGTTTTGAAGGATCTGTATAAGACATAACACTGCATTTTTTCACTAGTAACTCAGCTTAATGCAACTTCCGGTTTCACGAGAACTGACATAAACATTCGATTTTTAAATGAGACACCCGGTATATGTTCAATTCGTTTGTCTTTGTATGACATATCGAATACAACCAATTTTGAAATTTATGGTTTAGTCTAGAGGGCGATGGATATCTTCAAATCACTAATTTTAGTCCTAGAAATTTGAGAACAATCCTACTTTATTGTTTTCGGTCAAAACTGAAATAACAATTTTTCTTTCAAATTGCAAATAACATGGCGGCTCGTCGTGTTAGGAAAAAAAGAGTATCTTATTATGATTAATTTGATACTGCACACTATTAGGTTTCAAACAAACTTCCGTTGGAAAACTTTAAAATATTACATTTGATATATCTCAAAATAAGGTAAGTTTTGAGATTAAAATAAGATTTAAGATCGAGTAACCTGTAACCAACATAACTTATAAAACAAAATCATTAATCCAAAAGTTAAAATCTCATTGCACAAATATTGTCATCAACATGGTTTTAAAACAATAACATTCACAATTATTACCTAATTATCATTTTTACAAGTGAGGTAAAACAAGATGTTGACCTCCTGATGATTTGGTTTTATCAGTTATGTTGTTGGTCAAAGGTTACTTATTTGGTAATTTAAACATTATTTTATCATCAAAAGATACTTTATTTTGAGACAGATCTAACAAGTTTTTTTTATGGAAATTTGTTTAAAAGCCAGTATGTGGTATAAAATTAATCGTAATAAGATTCCCTTTCTTCCTAACCTGAATGTATCCAAAGATTGAAAAATAAATTTCAAATAAAAAAATACTCTTGTTACAGAAAGTGACAAGTGATATATGGTTGTATTTAGATAGTCATATGATGACAAAACAGGTGATATTATACTGTCCATTTAAAATTCGAAAGTATATATCACTTCCGGTGAAACCATCACCTTCCATAGCACCCGGTATGTTTGGTTGAATATACTTCATTTTTAAGTGAACTCTGAAATTACTGATATATAACTATTTGAAAGTAGAAGTTAAAAATAAATTTGTCGGCCATACCGCCAAGGTTTTATATTTGTCAAATGATTATTGAGAAGCAAATGGTTTGTTGAGTATGATTTTCACTGCATAATTTACCAGAGGTCTCGATATATTAATATAACAACTGTGTTATTTCAGTTGTCTTTACACACCCTCCAAATTCTAAAATAAATAAGTAAAAAAAAATGTGCAAAAACTACACATTGGACAGAAACCATCTTGCGCACAGTTGAACTACATGTTATTATCGATCAGTTTCCGCAATATTATTTGTCCAGCTTCAGATTTATAAATATTATGAATTTTGTTAAAATGGTCTATTTTTCGACGTTTTCCCGGATTTTCTCAGTGAACCGATCCGGTGGTATAAAAAACCATTTTGTAGGTTTTATAATTCTCTACAAAAGTTCTATTGACCGTAAAACTATTTCTCCGATACTTTTTCAGATATTAACGAAAAAACAAAGCAGTTGTAATTTGTTTCACTAGTTCTTATTTAGAAAATTCTACAAAGCAATTTTGCTGTGGCGAAAACCAGGGTTTTCATTTACGAACTATCTTGTAAAAAGTTGTATAGGTCGTTTGCGTCTTTTATTTTATGTGAAAAGAAACATCTTATTTTTTTTTCTATCTATAGCTTTGCCTGGTATCAATGATATCGGCCCTATAGTAACTATAATTATTTTATCTCCTTGAGAAACAGGAGAGAAACAGTAGATTGCTCTTAAATTTTGAGAAAAATGGCAGATGTTATACAATACAATACAATACATTACATGATATAGGATATGTCATAGTATACAAATACAACATTGAATTAAAATTAAGAACAAGTTCCATACAAATACTCCTCTATGCTATAAAAGCATGATTCGATAAGGTAATTCCTTACTTAAAGTTTGAAACGATTGTTGTTTGTTTCTGACTTGATACAATCTGGAAGTCAATTAAATAACTTTATACCAATATAATTCGGGCATTTTTCGAAGACTTCCACATCTGGTGGGATATGAATGAAATTCGAGTTTTGGCTGAAATTTTCCATATTATTTTTTACGAATAATAAAGTTTTGTAAATATAGATCGATGGCATAGTCATAAATTTTAGCTTAATGAAGTGTTCTTTGCACGACTCTCTATATTCTAGGTTTAATATTAGGCGTATCACACGTTTTTGGCATATAAATATTTTAGAGGCACCAACTGCACACTCCCACAGACTAATGTTATATAATATATGCGAGTAGATGATGGCGTAGTATACATGAATCTATCAACTGTGAAGTTAAACACGTTTTAATTGAAGAATGGCATAATAGCCACTAGTTATTTTTTTGGATAAGTTGTTTATAGGTGTCGCCCAACTCTGAAAATTTTCCTCGGAAACCAAGGTTTTCCAGCTTGTAATACTTAAGTGAACAAAAATGTTGAGATATTAGAAATTTGAGTGAACAATATCAATAATAACCCATTAGGAAACTTAAAATAATATTCTAGGGTGCTTGTAAATTATTCACCCTCAAAAATTCCCCACATTTGTAAATCTGAATACATTTTCAAGAAAGATCGGAACAATCAGAAGAAAGAAACATTCTCCCCATCTTTACCACTAAAATACTATAATAGATTTCGGATATCCTATTTCTTTATTTGATGCGTTTATCTAGGCCACCTAAAAAAACTTATTATGTCAAATTGAGGCCACTATATCCACGTGTTTGAATTTCTCACGGGTTTTTTTCTCGAGATATCTTTTTCAGATACCTTTTTTATTCGAAAAGGTATAAGTAACTGAGAACGAGAGCTTGCATGGTCAATATGCCACAATTGACTTCTAAAAGCTTCCCTCATTTCTATTCACTGTTTACTTTCAAATTTATGACCTGTAATGTGCGGATTTATAAGGTAAAGCGCGTTTCATAAGTTTTTTGAGTTTTTTTTCATGATCTGGTGCACGCTTTCGTTCACATTCGCTCCATATTAATTTACATAATGGATGAATGCAAGGATATTTTCTTTTATTGGCGATCCCTATGATGGTCACTTTCTCTTGGAGGACTAAGAAAAGATCAACAGCTGCGGTTGTTTGATCAGCAACGAATTGAATGATTTATTCCTTTTGTATATCCCTAAAATATATTCAATATGTGTTTTTCGATAACGGATTTTACGGTTCCACTTTTTTAGTTTACATCTAGAAAGTTCTATAGAATACCAATATTGGTTTCTCGTTTGTAATGCAAACAAAGTTCTCTTTACTGATAATGCCCTAATAAACACTTGAGAACAAGTTGAATTGAAAACTTTGCTGATTCTTCGCGATATGCTGAACAAGAATTAAGATAAATCAGTTAATTATGAAGAAAAAATTAAGTCGATATTAAAAAAGTATTGATACTGTAGGAAAAATGTGTATTTTAAAAATTATTTCAAATAATTTTAAAGAAACTCAAATTCGTTTCCACAATATACAGGGTGTTTCTTGAGTACGTATAGAAAATTCAGGAGCGTGTTGCTGACATCAAAATAAGTAGAAAAGTTCCTATAAACATATGTCCGCAAGTTATTCGTTTCTGAGATACAGAGTGTCAAAGTTGAATTCTTATTTTTATTTTATGTGAATAATTTCAAAATAATTTTGATATTTGGCTAAAGTTTGGTATCTAGGAATATTTATTATTTAGTTTGTGAAAAAAATATATTCTTGCGAGCAACTGTTTTCGAGATATTGAGATTTGAATTAATCGATGAAAGTGATTTTGAATGACAAAATTTTCAAATTTAAAATAAATTCAATTAGAAATTAGTTTTTTCACAATTAACATAAAATTTGATTTTGTCATTGAAAAATCATCCCAGATACCAAACTTTACTCGAATATCACAAATATTTTGGAATTTATTCACAAAAAACAAATATATGAATTAAACTTTGACACTCTGTATCTTAGAAACGAATAACTTGCGGACATGTGTTTATGGGAACTTTTTTCTTATTTCGACATCAGCAACATGCTCCTGAAGTTTCTATACGTACTTAAGAAACACCCTGTATATTTGACCCCTAAAGTATGAAGGAGAGCTGTTAGTTCTCAAAGCAGTTTTGGCAATAACTTATCAAACAAGTTGCCTCAACATAATTCTATCATGGCGCAAATGGCCATGACTTTTTAATAACTTTTATAACTATTTTAACTCAATTTGATAAATTTTCATGTCATTTTGACATGTAATTTCAACTCAAGATGAGCATAAAAATGCTCTAAAACATGTTTTTGATAGAATTATGTTGACGCAGTTTTTTTGACAAGTGATTGCCAAAGCTGCTTTGACAACAGCTCCCATTCCCACTCTGATGGGGGTTCAAATATACCGGGAGCCCGCGGAAACTTACTTTTGACAAGTAACTAAGCTTCATGCAACTTCCGGTTTCACCACAAGTGACATAAACTGTCGATATTCACATAAACTGTCGTGTCACACATGAAAAAAGAGGAGTTTATAAAAGCAAGAAGAGTGAAGAGGATTTTATGTGTGGAGGATTTGCAGCTGGACTGGCAGCATGGATATGACAAAAAAAAAACCTGTGTACGTGAATGAGTCATTAACAAGTGAAAACAAAATGTTGTTTGCCAAGTGCCGAGAATATAAAAAGAAAAACAACATAAAATATTTGTGGATAAGGAATGGAAAAATAATGATGCGCAAATCAGATAATGGAAAATTTTTTGTTATTGAAAAGGAAAGTAATTTAAATGATGTGCATTAAAGAGTCATCAAAATGTTTAAAAGTATATTACCAAAATGCTCAAGGTATCAACTCGAAATTAAAATGTCTTAATTTATCTGCTTGCGCTCAATATTTTGACATAATCGCGTTGACGTAGACTTGGCTCACCCCCTCTGTGTTTGATGGTGAATTATTTGACATGGGATACAATGTGTTCAGGAAAGATCGCAACAATTGTGAAACAGGAAAAACAAGAGGCGGTGGGGTGCTTGTCGCCGTCAAAACTAATCTGAAATGTCAAGTGCTGCCAATATCGTGTGCGGACACAAATATCGAAGAACTATGGGTAAGAATAAACATGTTTTCTTATACCCTGGACTTATGTGTGGTATATATACCACCAAAAATGAAAATTGAAACATACTATTGTTTCTTTGAAAACTCAGAAAATTCACTAGCTGGCTCCGACTCTGTATTATTAGTATTAGGAGATTTTAATATATCTGGGTTAGTGGACAATACAGGTGCACAAAACATTTTGAATAGTACGATAATTTCACAAATTTTCTCAATTTAAATCAATACAATGATGTCTTGAACAAAAATAACAGAATACTCGATCTGATACTGAGCAATCACAAAATTGAAATTGAGCATTGCGATTCTCCTTTAGTGCCAGAGAAGGATAACCACCCATCGATAGAAGGAAGTATTGTATTCAGACAAACAAACTCAAAAAATAAAAAATCTTTCAATAAACAATATAATTTAAAAAAAGCAGACTTCTTAAAAATGTATAATCTGTTAAAAGCAACTGATTGGACTTCTCTGCACAATATGGGAGATATAGATTCAATGGTAGATAACTTTTACTTTATATTTGAAGTGGTGTTGAAAGAATGTGTTCCTCTAGCACAGAAATCAAAAAGATTGTATCCGACCTGGTTTAATTACTCCATTATTAAACAAGTGAGGCAAAAACATTACCATAGAACTCAATTCCGAAAAACAAAAAGCATATATCACGAACAAAAATTTAAATACTTGAAAAGAAAAACAAAATATGACATACAAAAGGCGTATGAAGAATATGTTGGGAACATTGAACAAAATATTGAAAATGACAACAGTGTCTTTTCGGGATTTGTAGAATCTAAGAGGAGGGTTCTCAACAGCAATAACGATGATATATGGTATATAAGGATAAGACATTAAAATCAAATGAAGACGTAACTAATGCTTTTGCCAAATTTTTCGAAAGTGTATATGATGAAGAAGTATCATCCTATGATTATGAGAATTTTCAACAACCTGACATATGTATCAATCCATCAATAGACATAGGTAAAACTGAAGAAAAAGAAATTTTGAATGCAATTAAAAAAATGAAACCAAAAAAATCAGTAGGCCCAGATAATATTCCAGCATACATCTTCAAGGGATGTTCTGAATTTCTATTACAGCCCCTTAAAATTATATTCAACAAAATAACAGAAACGGGTACATATCCCAACAGGTGGAAATGCTCTAAAATCTGTCCAATTTTCAAAAAAGGTTAAAGAAATATGATCACTAATTACAGACCAGTTTCGTTAATATGTGTACCAAGTAAAATCTTTGAATTTATCTTATACAGCAGACTTTACTCTCATATATCTCCCCAAATACTAGAAGAATGGTTTCATGAATATGAGGTCAACGACAACTAACCTAATGTGTTTCACTTAAATTGTTAATGAAGTACTGGAAAATCAAACTCAATTGGATGTCATATATACAGATTTTGAAAAAGCGTTTGACAAGGTCAATCATGATATACTACTGAAGAAGCTTAACTATATGGGGGTAACAGGTAACCTTTTGAGTATTTGTAGATCATACTTAATGAACAGGAAGCAATATGTTGTTTACAAAGGAGTAAAGTCTTCAATGTTCAGCAAATTCAAGGGTTCCCCAAGGATCAAACTTGGGACCACTGCTTTTTCTGTGCATGGTAAATGATCTACCGAACACCCTGAAATTTTCCTCTTGTCAATTATTTGCCGATGACTTAAAGCTTTTTAGAAATATTGAAAATTTTGAGGACTGCTTGAAACTTCAATTGGACCTAGATAATTTAGTGCAATGGGCAACAAAAAATTCCTTGTATTTCAACATTAAAAAATGTTATACTTTATCATTCACTAGAAAAAAGTCCTGCTTTCTACTTGAGTATAAGATGAATAACATAAAAATAGAAAGAAAAAACGAAATAAAAGATTTGGGCATAACTATTGATAACAAACTGACCTTCAATAATCATATAAATAATACTGTTAATCAATCCCTCAAAGCTTTGGGATTCATAATGAGAAATTCATGTGAATTCAGGAATACAAGAACATATATTTATCTGTATAAAATCTACGTTCAAACTATACTAGAGTATTGTTCGCTTATTTGGAACCCCATATACAATGAATACAAAAACAACATTGAGAAAGTACAAAAACGATTTCTTCGCTATGTTCATTACAAAACACACGGTATTTACAGACTTGACATGCCATACACAGAATTACTTAGAGAATTCAGCTTCAAAAAACTAGAAACTAGAAGGACATTATCAGGTCTAATCTTTATCCACAATATTATCAATGGCAATGTCGACTGCACTCAAGTCTTAGCAAAATTACTGTTTTCAGTCCCACAATACAATAAAAGGAACAAATCTATTCTTTTCGGTCTTTCAACACCTCATTCAAATCTAGGGGAAAATGCTCCTATTTATCGACTCTGTAACCTAGCCAATAAGTATCTCGACAGCACGAATGTATTTCTTGACAGAATCTCTGTATTCAAAAAACAAATTAATGAAAGATTGCAAATGTAAACTTTATGTTAGTTTGGTGTTTCCTATTTACTAAACATACTGGGAAGTTATTAGAAGTTATAACGTTAATTTTTTGTGTGACACTCACTAGTGTACTAGTTATAAGGTATTGTATTGTAATCTGTAATTGGGCTAAGTGCCTGTTGATTGCAAATTAAATAAAATAAAATAAAATAAAATATTCAAATGGGACACCCGGTATATTTTCACTTAGTTTTCCTCCAAATGATTTACTAAATTTTTATTTTGAAATTAATTTTTTTATTCCAGAGTGCTATGAATTTTTTCAAATCACTAATTTCAGTACTAAAATTTTGAGAATAATACAACTATACCGTTTTTGATCAAAATGTACCTACTATGCAAAATTTCATTTAAAAGTCTCTATTACTAATTGGTTTCAGATGGCAACATGGTGGCTCGTCGGATTAGGACAAAGAGCATTCGATTAAGTTTAATTTGATACTGCATAGGTTTCAAACAAACTTCCGTAAAAAAAACTTTAGAAGACTACATTAGAAATGGGAGAATGAAATAAGATTTGAATGCATCGAACGACCTGTAACAACCAACACAACTGACAAAAGAAAATCAATAATCCAAAAGCTAATAACATATATCTTCTTGCATAAATATTATCATAAATATATTCTTCAAATGATTACGCAATAAATACCTAATTTACTTTTGCACAGGCGAAGCAAAATAGAAAGTCGATCTCCTTAATGATTTTGTTTTATCAGTTGTGTTTGTCACAAATTACTCGATGCATTTAAATCTTATTTTAATACCAAAAGATGCTTTATCTAACGTAGTTTTTTTTTTATTTTTGGACTGAATTTTGTTCAAAACCTATAAGTGTGCGGTATAAATGAATTGTAATAAAATTGTATTTTTTCCTAACCCGACAGCCACCTTGTTGCCATTTGGAAAAATAGCAATTTCAATTTTAAAATTAAATTTTACATAGCACATACATTTTGACCGAAAACAGTGAAGTTGTATATTCCCCAAAATTTTAAGGCTGCAATCAGTGATTTGAACGTATCCATAGCACTCTAGATTAAAAAATAATATTCATAAATGAAAAGAAAATTGGTAACCAAAAGTGACAAATGGTACATGGTTGTATTCAGAAAAAAAGGTGAAAATATACTGGGTGTCCTACTTATTTAAAAATCAAAAGTTTAAGTCACTTCCGGTGAAATCTTATAAAGATCCTCCAAATTTTATTCCCTCATCTTCAAAAACAAAAAAGTTATATGGGCGAGCCACCTTCTGCGGACACCCGGTATATTGTGGAGACAACTTTGAGTTTTACTTAGTTTCTCTACATTGAAACTCCACTCTGAGGATGGACTTCCCTTCATGTAATGTTATTTTATTAAGAATATCACCAAGGAGTCGGTTGAGGACAATTTATGATATGGCCGCGCTGCGCTGTCCATCGCTCCTCAAACGGCAAAGTTGAGTTTTGTCTCAATTGAGTTTTGAAACTTTCCTGTAACTGATGATATTCTTAGGCGCTTTTAAAGTCACCTTCGGGTGTATTTAATCCAGATAAACCCTAGCTTAGAATATCAGTACTGCATAAAAAAACTGACACATATGGAGCACATACTTTTCGCAATACCCCGGCAAAAACGAAGACAATCAGTTTTTGTTACTACCAATTTATATCTCTGTTGCTCATTATCTCAACAGTGATGGCGACGGGATATAAAAACAGCAAATATTTTTCTAATAAGTACATTTATGCCTTACTGGTGAAAGTGAGTGAATAAAGACGCAAAAGACACCAGGGCGAAGATTAGAAAGTTTGAAAGAAGAATTTCAGAATAAAGTGAGATCGTCACAAGCATCTCTCAGGCAGTAGGAGACAGAAAATCAACTTCTGAAATCGAAGCTGTTGACTGCTGAAAGACGCATACGCCGTTACACATTCTTGATTTACGTATATAAACGAAACTCCCGTTGTCGACATCGTGATATCAAATTTCTTTCTGAAAAACTGAAAATTGTCCTCACTCGGCAGGAAAACAACACCTCTTTTACAAACATCGGAATAAAAAATATGCTTGATAAAGTCCGAAATCCTTTTCAAAGTACATTTTCTGAAAAACTCTGATGTAGCATTTGTAGACGATCTGACTCTCGAAGATAAGCAAAAGCGTAAGGAACTTGTGACTCACCTCAAGGCTTCTAAATCAATCCATCTAAATGCTAAAATTAATAAAAACACATTGATGATGAAACCTTTACTAAGTATTGCAGAATTGAGACAAAACTCATAGAATAAAATCTCGCAAAAATGTCTTCATCTATACCAACTGTCAATTCGGACACTGCTTCATCCTGTCACACATCGCGTAGTGAAATCCCTATTCGTAATAACGCCAAGCATAATATGATATTACGTCGTTTCCAAGCATAGAATGGTTGGATCGCATTGTTCTTTAAATTACTTAATAAATACAGCTCTTTCATCATTGACATAGAAACTTATATGTACGCCACTATCGTTTTAAAATTGTTACACTATAACTGCTTCAGTTCTTCGCATACTTTCTTTGTTCTTTCTTCGTTATTTAACATTACTGTTGATCAATTCCTTATCAATAATTTGTTTACTGAAGGTATTGAATGAATAAGGGAAAATAGCTAACCTAATCAGGTCCTTGGTTCCTCATTTTCAGGAGTTCAGCGACCTGGTGCTGGATAAGTCTGTACTAATCGCGTTATCTGAAACTTGGCTATCTGTGAATATACCCAACACTGTTGTTTCTCTTCAGTGCTACAATATTTTCAGAAGAGACAAATCTGCTGAAAGATGTGGCGGTGTGGCTCTGTTGTTACGTGTAATGATTCGTGCCTGTGAAGGACCACCTATTGAGATGATACTCGACATTTTACTATTTTGAACGTTTTTATTTGACAAGTTTACATGCCATACAAATTTCAAAAATTAATAATCTTGTTAGATATCGTCTTGACAACAACTCTTCCATTTTCTTGCCTTAGAGCTCCACAGCTCTTCTTTTCCTTTTCCTAACTTGACCAAACTAACTCAAAGTCTTAACAGGCTCTATATGTCAAAAACGGGTACAGTGCTTTACATATCGACACAACACACTCTTTGTTCAATCACATCAACAATCTGAGAAAACAACTTTTACCTTTAATTGGAATACCTGCTTAGAATAAGACAATATACCCCACTAAAATATTCGAAAATCATATATTTCAGTTTAATTTATTCAAACTTGCAATACCTCATTTTTGTTTGAGGCTCAGCCAAAATTTATATTATGAAACCACTATAAACTTTGCAAAACAAAGCTATAAAATGCATATACAAATTGCCCTTTTGCCCTCAAACCTACTAAATCTTCGTTCATTACGTATATGAATTCAAAATTTCAATTTTCATCCACTTGAAATGTGGAAAAAAAAAGCATTCGGATCTTACCTTTGATAATCGAATATCTATTATCATAAAACAAGAAATGTTAATGAAATAAACGCATTACGTTTCAAATCAAACTTAAGAAAAACGTTTAACGAGGGAATTAAGATATAATAAAATGATGGGTGTAGATAAAAAATAAAATACAACAGCCAATAGAAGAAATTAGGACTAAAACTAAATTCAAAAATTAACTCAGGAAATGTATATGTAACAGATGACTTTTCAATTCCTATAATATAACAATGTTTCACCTTTGACTGATTTGCTTTTGTTTTTTTTTTGCTTTGAAATGACTTATTTACTCATATTTAACACATCATTCTTATCCCTCCTTTTCTATTAATTGTTTGATTTATTCATTAATTTAGATTTCATATGTATTGCCGTTATTCAATTCATGTAAAAAATGTAATTACATATAAACAGGAATGTTTCTTGGGATCAATAAATAAAGTAAAGTTAGAGTTCCTTGATGACTTTGAAACTTCGGTAAGCCTGATTGCACCAAATTTTGATGAAACAGTGGAATTTTAGTATTGGTTCAAACTATATATTTTATTGATATAGTATATTATGCAAATGTTTTGGTATATTTTATTCAAATGGAAGAAACACGGTACAGTGAACTTACTAATTTTAATATTTTTCATTCCAATCTACTCTCATATGCCCTGCAAAAAACAGTTATTGCTATTATTGATCGTTTGTGCAACAAATCCTGTAGTTACCCAATTTGTAACCCAACTCATATAACTTTCAATTCTTCGGTTTCATACTTATCCATTAAACTTATCACATCATTGCTAAAACGACAAAATAAACAAATGAATATATACATATAGTTAAGTAAACATCTATGTGAAGTCGAAAAGACCCTTATTGCACCGTAGTTCCTAAGTTTATCCGAATTTTTTATTGCCCCCGAATATTTTTGAGACGACTAGTAGAGTTTGTAAATCTCTAATTCCGAAAGCTGGTTTTGTGCAGTTGTTACGACTAGGAGATGGATGCACTTCTTCTATCTTCGTCCCGCCTCTGCAACCACCTTGCAGCGTTCACGCAGGGGCGGAACGGAATAATGGGGTGAATGTGGAAACAAGCATATTGTAAGTGCAATTTCTTCAACAGAAAGTGGAATTATTAACTAATATCCTGTACTATATGTTTGCTGCAAAACGTAATATCTCACGTAGTCAAACAATCCAAAATATTGAAAGTATATCATAAAATGTACATAGTGACAATTTCAAATTTTCGAAGGGTTTCCTTCATACCGCTTACTCCCCCGGTGTAACATAATTATATGAAAGAAAAAATAGCTATAAACATTAAGTGGCCACGAGTGCGATAATATTTGGGACGATTTTTAGGGTAAAAGAGTCAATTCATAACTCAAAAACGGTTAGACGTATCGATTTCAAACGAAGACAGGATTCTAGAAGACTTTCGATTCTAGGTACGTGCTGTAATGGAAATTGAAATATCAATCCACTTTTCCACGAAAGAAATCTCAAAAATGTCCCAAAAATTCAGTTAGTGTGAAGCAATATTTCGGGTAGATGAACAAATAATTTCAAAAAAACATTACAGCACGTACATAGATCAACGGTTTACCTATCTCTTGATACGAAATTAATTTTATTTGGATAAAGGTTGCTTCAAATTTTAATGGGAGAGAAATACCATTGCAGCTACCTCGATTACCTGTGAAAAGCATCGTGAGGTGCATATAATCGAACTTCCTCAGAAGCCTGTCCTGGTTTGAATTCGATACGACGAACCGTTTTTGAGTTATCGACTCTTTTAATAAAAAAAAACCGTCCCAAATATGATCGCGCTCATGGCCTCTTAAACATACACTCAGGAAAAATTCTGAAATTGAAATCAAGTTAACGAAGGCGTAGAACGGACAAACGATTTTTTAAAATTTCTTGCCCTACATGACAGTAGTATTAATTTGGAGTTTCAACTTGATTACTGTTAATTTCTAGTTACAACTCTGAATTAGTGCCAATTTCAAAATTAGCGAAGAAAGGACGTGCGATATCATTCTCAAAACTAATTTCAGGTTCTAACACGGTGAGGCTGATTTCGAGAATATATCAATTTTACATTACTAAGTGTTTGGTGAAGTGTCCTCTATTCTAATGTCTGCCGTTACTGAAAGGTTTCGTAGGAGGATCACATTAACAAGTGGCCTTTGTTTCGTTTGTATAAGGTCAGGTCCTGATTCTTAAGGCAGAGAATCGACGTGTCCTGTTAACATATTACAACATCCAAAAATTCATATGTGATACCAACTCTCACCTCCACAGATTTGTCAAACGAACTCAAAAAGCACAATCAATTCATTCCTTTGCTATTAAACTCGATATTTATCAATAATCTGACAAGGATTTTCGTTCAAGAAGTAGAAAATACCCATCACCAAAACCACGTCAATTTACACTCAAGTTACATCTTCTTGAAGATGCTAATTTTGTTGGAGAAACGCGCGTCATGTGTGAGTTTACGTAGCTTTGGAGTGTGGTTAAAGGTATTAGCTCCAGGAGATGGTAACTTTGTTGGTGAAACGCGCATCGAGTGATTTACGTAGTTTTGGTATATGAATAGTTGCTATTTCTTGAATTATAATCACAACAGAGGTTCCAAATATTCATTTAATCGTGTTTTTTCGTGACAAGTACAACCTTCAAACATTGAAGAAGAGATTTTGTTTTATCACTCTCCCTGTTCGTAAACTATGTTTAATTTTCAACCTGTCTGATTTTCTCTATATTCCTTGGCCAGTCCACGGAAAGTTATAGGTTATCCTTTCGTGAAACCAAATATTGAACGAAAAGTAGTGAAACTCATTCAGGGCCTGTTGGTAGACAAATTAGTCCACGGGTATAAGGATCAATTTATGCAACATAAAGCAGCACTTTTTTTAGTCCCCCCCTGTTAACTTTTGAACAGTTCGACGTACAGACATGAATAAAAAACTGTTTGGAGTGTTTTACCGATACTACTTTTTGAAACAAAAAATATGGTGATTGCTCGATAGGGGTCGCGGGGGGGCACATCAATTCAAAAATTTTAAATGGCATGGAGGGTCGAGGTCACATCGTTGAAAAGAGAATTCAATTCTCTTTACAACCATAATGAAACCAAAAACATTGCGAAGGGTATTATCGATACTACTTTTTGAGAGAAGAAATATTGCAATTACACTACAGATGGCGCTGGGGGCACATCAACTAGAAAATTTTGATAGGCATAAAAATCGAAATTGGGAAAAATTTCCTCAACTAAATTCAAAAATATTTAGATGGTTGTAAAGAGAATTGAATTCTCTTTTCAACGATGTGACACTCGACCCCCCATGCCATTTAAAAATTATGAGTTGATGTGTCCCCTCGCGCCCTCTGTGGAGCAATCACCAAATTTTTTCAAAAAGTAGTATTAGTGAAACCCTCCAAACTGTTTTTTTCATGTTTGTACGTCGAACCGTTCAAAAGTTAACAGGGTGGGGTATTAAAAAAAGCCGCACTGTATAATTATTATAGTGACACTCACTATCACAGTCCTAGTCTTAGTCGTTGTTTTCCAAAATTTTTACATTTATGCATCACAGCTTGAAAATAAGAAATTGACACTGTCATTAGTGTCTTTTTATTCCAAAGGTGGGGACAATTTCCAATCATTTCAATAAGAGTACCCTCTTCCTGGCTCATTTTTTCCGAAACACAATGAACAATAACAAATTAGAAGGATCACAAGTCAAAACAAATAATTATTTATGTCATTTGTCAAATATGTATCATCGCACAGGCGCGTTGTGCATGTCACTCAAATCATAGGTCTGAAAAATGAAACTTGCCAACTTTGAAGGTCAAATTCTTATGATTATGACTGAGACTAATGCTAAAGAAATTTCATCAATGCTCCTACTGGAATGTACAGTTTTAATTTGATTTTATGACTAAGATACTTTTCCTGAGATCTAACATGATGCGCTTAAACAATTTCTGAGACCATCAGAAACATACATGCAAAAAACTTCGACTGATAATCCCTGATTCAGCAGGGTTTGCTCTGGAGCTGTCGCCTACAAAAAAGCAGCGTACCATCGACGGAGTATAAATCTGGTTACCGTGATCAGGGAAGAATACATGGGCCGTGGTGGTCGTGATAGTAGAGCGTTCGCTTCTCAATCATACCAGCGTGGGTTCCAATCCCAGCACGGTCACCGGTTCCGAGCATGGCATTGAAAGGTAAGGTCCTCGTCTTCCCTAGTTAACACAAGTCTCTCGAAGAATTGCTCGTAAGGGTGCAACCGGTGAACGGAAAGAACAGATCAGACCAGCGTGGGTCAAATCGCCAAACTACAAAACGAACTTCAGTTTTCCAGGTGACATAAATATATGAGATACTAGCCACGACCGTCCAGAAAACGTCAATATTGTTGCCAGCATGTTCGTTCGAAATGTTACTGTGGACATAATGCAGACAGAAAAAAATTCTCACTTTTACTTGTATTTTCATTCTTGAAACTGTCGGCCTGATTTACAAAAAACATAATATGGATGGAACTCAGGAACATATAAATTACATAACCCGGCAAATAACAGAAAATAAAATACACCTTCCTGTTCCAAAAACAAGTCAAAGTTTTTGCTAATTTATGGAAGTAAAAAACTGTATAACCTCATACCTTACGAAATTAGGAAGGAGAAAAGCTATAAAAAGTTCAGAAAGAAGCCCTTTCAATAAAAGCATACTATAACCTATAAATTACAACGAAACTCTGCTGTGGTAATTATTTATATTTTTCGTTTATTTTCATGTTTATATGAAACTCTGCTGTGATTAATATTTATATTTTTTATGTTTATTATATTGACTTACTTTAAACGGTAGTATATCAGTAGTATCATATTTAGTTCAATGACATGTGAACCTAGGTTCAAATTGTGTATATTTGTGTTTTACATTTAAAAAAAAAACTGTAAAACATATATGTTAAATCTTATTATATATTGTTATATTTTAGCTAATTGACTTATGAACTCGTTTGGTTCAAATTGCGTTTCTGGTATTTGCGCCTTTAAACTCTTCTTTTTTGTATATTTTTAAAAGCTGTATAGACCATATTTCTTAATAAGCTTTGTCAATAAGAATGTATTTTCTTGGACAATAAAGTATATATCTCTCTCTCTCTCTCTCTGTGATATTGACAGTGATAAGCCTGAGATCATCTGAGATTCATCAACGCACTATCAGATTGATTTTGTTGTACAAAGGAAAGTTACCCTCAATTAACATCATCCTACAATTCAACCTCTCTTATAATTGAGGGGTACTTCCACCAACATGAAGAATTGAGAAAGTACCAATCCCCAAGAAATGAAAGTAAGTAGACCCTACCTAGAAACTGCAGACTAACGATCTATTCGGGACAACCACAGGCCCAGAACATACTTCAATAGTACTGGGGAGGATTTTGAACGATATAAATTTGGAATTGGAAATTGCAGAATGACTTCGAATAATTCAATGCATACAAAACCCAGCATGAATAAGTTGGATTAACCATCCCAATGAAGTGATCCATTTTAACGCTGGGTAGTACCAACTGCTATTAGACAATTCGTAACTTATATGACATCAACCTATAGTAGAAGTCCATTATGAGTGGAGTGGCATATGTATATACAGTGGAGATAAACTCAAAATCATCTCCACAATTTAATATCACCATCTAGTGTTGTGCAATGGTAGATCGGCAAAGCCTATCAATCAGTTAAACCGTATCAGTGGGTAGTACATGTTTCAAACCTATATAGGTTCATCATCAGCTAATTAAGAAATTATGGAAAAGAAAAATAGATGTTATGAATAAATGTATATAAAAGGGGGGTTATTTGTCACCACATATGATACCAATATAGGTCTATGTAGTAAAAGAACAACATGTTTTATTTTAAAATGACATCTTCAATACGTACGATACAAATGAAGCAGTTTTTTCGTAAATCTAACAGAAAATAACTACTTCTTCGGCTAAGGCCAAGCTGGATATTGAACTAAATCTCATAGATATTGTGAAAAGAATCTAACTTCAAAGAAAAAAATCCAAAAGTAAAAATTTCCATTTTCATTCAGATAGTTGATTTTTCAATTATCTAGTTTCCATTAGAGATTCAGATAGATAAATGAGATAAGGGAAAAGTATTACCCACAGAAATCGCTCATTTCATTGATGCGGGAATTGCATCTATTTCACTAGGCCTCCAATAAATAACAAAATAAAAAATAAATAGGATAATTTTTATTGTAGGTTTTTTTCTACTTCAGAAGAAGTCATGTTTTTTTAGTTGAGAATGTGTTCCTTTTCAAAATGTATTTGGGTTACTTCTAGTCGAGTTCCAAAAAAAATGGGCTAAATATACTCAAATTTGCTATCTGTGCTACATCTAGAATAGATTTTGATGGGTCTTCGTCGAAACAATAAATTTTTACCAAACAAAATTACACAATCTCGATTGAGGAATTGGCATTATTACGTTAATTTCACCAATTATAGAGGATGGTTCATAACAGTTGATTACTTCAAATTCCTATTTCTCATCGGAATTTCATTAGTTTAATAAATTTCAAAATATTATGAAAACACTTGCGTATTATTCAATACTTTTTTAGGGAGCAGTCATAAGTTGTCCTTGATATTGACCTGAAGTAAGAAGTATGAGAAAAAGATGAGTTTTCTGCATTTCCTGCAAGCTCCTAAAGAAATTATGAAAGCATGAATTGTTGATATACAAATAGAGACTGTTACGCCACTGGTACACCCCCTGATGTTGTTCTAACATCCGTGGTGTGACGTTTCTAGCGCCACATTGGACAGAACCTGTTGATCTATAAAATAATAACATCCCGAACTGAAGGAATGCTAGAGCATTCGTGATAGTTTTTAATTAATAAGCACCTCAGCATGTCGAAAAGTATAGTGCTTGAGAGAAGAAGGTTCAAATAGCCAAACGAATCGAACAAATTATTCTCATTTTGTTCTCGATGGAGAACGATTACAACTGCGTGAAATTCATTTCTATTTGAGTCATACCATAGAAGCAGTGAAATTGGAGGTAATTTATTCATACCTTTCGGATTTGTGACGTGTAAGTTATCATTTGAATCCTTAAATCACATCTTGAGTTTGAGTTTTGCCACGTCATCTAAGGAGACTCTTTACTATGCCATATTATGCAAATATGATCAACTCGAATTAAGAATGTCCAACAAATGGGCAAGTTTCAATTTTGGAAAATATGGTCGGATTTATCATCATTTTGTAAACACTTGAATAATACACTCCGATAAATTTAGGTACGGCACTCTTTTTTGCAAAAAAAAACTATAATAGGTTTTACTCAACTTTCTTGGAATCAAATTGGCAACACTTGTTAAATTTGAACGATCCATTTACAGACTTCTACAACAAAATCCGAGATATATTTGAAATCACATTTCCAAAAAAAAAATCAAAATCAAAAAAAAAAAACAGTGGCTCATCCAGGGGATCAAAACATCGTCAAAAAATATGCGTACTTTACATTATGTCAGAAAATTTACAGTCATATTTTTTTCATACCTACTTCCAGAATTATCGTAGAGTTTACAGAAGTGTAATCAAACAAGCAAAGGAAATATTCTATAGGACAAAAATAGTAAAGGCCGAAAATTAATTTAAAGAGAGATGGCTTGTGATAAACAGCCTCAGAGGAAGAGCTATGAGGAAAAATGAAACGTCATTATCGCCTGATATCCTAAATGATTACCGTTCTATTGCTGAAAAAATAACAGAAAATATATCTCTACAAGTTGATCCATTAGCTCACTTTCAAGGTCCTTTTATAGCTGTTTCTCTAGTACTCTATGATACTGATTTACATGAACTGAAAAATACCATAGCAAGTTTCAAAGATAAAACTACTTGAGGCATTGATGATATCTCTGTACGAATATTTGAAAATCTTCCAGAAAATGCACTTAATATCCTGGTTCATCTAATAAATAAAACTTTTCGCGATGGTACATTTCCTGATTTTCTAAAAATATCTGTGGTAATACCCCTACATAAATGACTTGGACAGAACAAAAATTTTAGGAAAAATAACACTGTTTGCGGATGATACGAGTATATTCTGGAATAATAAAAATCCCGAAACACTTCTTCAAATTATCAAGGATGATATGTATGAGGTGAAAAGATGGTGCGACTCAAATCAGTTAGCTATTAAAATGGCAAAAACTAATATCATGTCATTCAAAGGTGAATTAGATCTTTCAATGAACACATTCAAATTCTAATATAGAATTGGCATCTTCTAGTTCTTTTTTAATGTGTACAGCCTGTGTCTGTGTTTACGATACCGGATGCACTGAATCGGGAATGTTAGGTTGTGCTACGTAACTCAAGTTCGTTAGTATATTTGTGCATCACAAAAAAAAATCGGTAAAAATGTTTTATAATCAGTAATCTCGTAAAAAATGATTATTTCAACAACTGGTTATAACATCATCAGAAGTACTACTAGTCAAATCAAATTTTCAATTCGTTCAACTTACTATATGGAATTAATTCCAAATTAAATCATCATCTATTTCCCCCATTATTTTATTATTATGTTTTGAATGGCTGGGTTTTAATGTGCTCCCGAACTAACATCAGTTCTTTGCTACCCTTTCATGAGAAAAGCACGTCGGTTGTTTTTTGCTAAAAGTTCCTTTCAAAAACTTTGTTGCTGTTCTATGCCAAGAGGTGCTCCCTGAGGCATACGGACCGCAGAAAATTATGATTTTCCTAAAATTTCAAAAGTTTTTCATCAAAATATCACATAAACTTATGATAACTGGTTCGCTGCCATATCTACATAGGTAATCAAAAAGTCTTCGCGTATTAGGCACGTGTTACTCATTCCTAGGAATACTAGGCGATCTTAACCAGAAGTTTTTCCTATAATTCTGCTAACAGCATCCCTCTGGTATTCAAGGATATAACCCTGAGTAACTTAAAAAAAACGACTGACAATCTTGTTCCAGACAAGACGGCAGTGACAATATTATGACGACGTAGTTTTTTTATCTTGATTTTAATCATAGGAATAAATTTTTATTTAAAAGCATTTATTTTACTTGCTCTGTGTGTGTGTGTTAGATGGGTACAATTCTTGCAAGCTGAATTAGAACCTCTTATCCTATGGAATTGAAATTTTACGTGTTGGTTCATTTCAGATGACAATACATTAGTGTCGAAGAAAGTGTCCCCCTCCTACCCCCCGAAAGCTAGATAGAGAACGCACAGAGTTTCGGTTTTCTTGACGGATATGGACGTCAAAAATTACAGAAAAAAAATTGGTAGGGGACTCGCCCCCGCCTTCTTTTCTTGCAAAGAAAAATCCGTAAAAATAGTGAAAAATATCTGACTGTCGAATATTATGGTTTGAAAAATGTTTACTCCCCCCTGTCTCCCTCAAAAGCTAGATAGAGAACGCAGAACTCAAAGGAATTTGGAAAATGTTTCGGACATGGAAAATAATGATGAAAAACAAATCGATCGCCCCCTTTCCTGCCACGAAAAAAATTACGAAATCTCGCGAAATAGAAATCGAAAAAAATCAATAAAATAGTGAAAATTATCTGACCATTGAATAATGCGGTTTAAAAAATATTCACCCCTCTTTCCCCCTCGAAAGATAGAGAACGCGTAGAAATTCGGAAAAATTTCCAACGAAAAATTAGTAGGTAAGCGACCGTGCAACAATGACGCATTCATTGAAACGAAGACTAAGAAACATAACCAAAGAAAATTAAAAATTGAATAAATACATAAATAAACTCTGAAAGATTTTTTCAGAGAAAATCTTTTATTTAAATGCACTAAAAACAACAAAATTGATTTTAAAGTGAATTTAATTGTTCATTTTGTTAGACTATACAATTTTAAATGATATTGAAGCTTATCGCCAGAATAAATCATGAGGTAATTTTAAATTTAATTTACAGTAAGGAATAAGTACATAGATATTTCTAGCGACAAGCTTTTATATCATTTGAAATTTTATAATGTAACAAAATCATGGGTTTAATTCATTTTAGAATTTATTTCCTTCTTTAGTGCATTTAAATAAAAGTTTTCATTAAGTTTATTTATTTCATCATTAGGTATGATAACTTGAATTGAATGTTGTTCTGTATTTTATTAGTCTTATTTTTATGGTTATATTATATCATATAGTAGTTATATTGGAACGGTTGGATTTAAGAGCAGCTCCTTATCTGAATCACGCCCTTTCATTATTCTTCATTTATTTTTAATGTCTGTTTTAAATCTTAATTTTATATGCTACCTTTGAATGTTGTCAAATGATGAATAAAGACATATATTATTTAAAAAAAGCAAGCGTTTCTTTTGTAAGATCGTATCATTGACCGTTGCAGCGGCTAACAAGAAGTAATGTAATGATAATCAAAGACGTATTATCTGCATAGAATATGAGAGCTTGCGCAACTATTTCTGGATGTTCATTCGTGTACAAGATGTATAGGTAAGAAAGGTCCTAAAATATAACCTTGTAGTACCCCTCTTTTAATTATGGCCATTTCTGATTCAATAAGGTTTCATGTTTTTTCACCACAAATTGTTGTTTGGTGAATAAATAAGATTCAAGTAGTCTATAGATGCCACTCGCCGAATTCCATTATTTGCAATAATACTTCGGATTCCACACTATCGAAAGTTTTCGGGAGGTCTGAGCAAACTGCTAATGTACATTTGCCATCATTTTGTGTGTCAAGAATTTGTACAAAATCTTTATAAGTTGTCAGTGCAGTTGTTCTTCCTTTTCGGAATCCATTTTGGAATTTAGTCAGAACTTTATTTTTTTCTAAGAAGTGGATTAGTCCTTTATGAATTAGCTTTTCTGGAATTTTTCTTAGATTGGGAAGCAGAGAAATGGGTATATAATTTTTGAATTCACTTCTTTTTTTTTGAAAATGGGTTTTACGTGAGCTATCTTCAGTTTATCCGGAAAGAATTCCGTTTCAAAACAAGGATATACAATGTGTGCCAAAGGAATTGCTATCAAATCTGCTACATTCTCCAAAAGTGAAATAGGAATTTCATCAAAACTAACTGATTTTTTGTTTTTTAATCCTTTAATACATTCAAGTATATCTAAAGGGGCAACTTCACCTAGAAATATACCGATCGAACTGTAATTTGATGATTTTATTGAAAATATGAACAGAATGTTTATAAAGTCAGTTGTGGAATCATCTGCGACTGAAAGACAAATTAGCCGCTATTTTCCATCGTACAAGATAACCTCTCTTGGAAGGGATTCATGTTGTAAAGAGGAATATTCTCAATTGAAAATTGAACCAAACCATGACTCCTTTGGAAATGGAAAAAACCTACGATAAATTGAAGTTAATTTTTTGTAATATCTAACAGAATACAACTACTTCCCCGGCAAAAGCCACGCTGGACATTGAACTATATCTGATAGATATTTTGAAAAGGCCCTATATAACTTGAGACAAAAAATCTGAAAGTGAAAATTTGCATTTTCATTCAGATAGTTGAAACTGAAAGAAGCTATTTTTTGTAATATCTAACAGAAAACAACTACTTCCCCGTTCAATGTCCAGCGTGGCTTTTGCCGGGGAAGTAGTTTTCTGTTAGATATTACAGAAAAGTAACTTCTATTTGTCGTAGGTCTTTTCCGTTTCCAAATGAGTCATGTTTGGGTTCAATTTTCAATTGAGAATGTTTCTCTTTACAACAATTAATTTGATATTCTACAAATGTTTTTGAATTTTGTTCTTATATTTAGATATATACATTCATAAAATATGTATTTGCTTGATCCATAATACTTTTCTATACAATCAAAGTGATTGAAATTATTTTTTTCTATTGAACTCTCTCTGTTGTTATATTATTTATCAAACCCCAGGTGACATTTCCCTTATTTTCTGCTGTATTCATTATTTCTAAACTAAGTATTAAGCACTTTTGCTTCTTTAATGACCTTTTCAGAAATTTTGTTATATTCATCTACGGGTATTGCAAATTTCAAAATCGAATCAGAATTCACATGATCACTATTACCAATAGGTAATTAATGAATTTCAGATAAGGAATTCTTGCTGTTATCTGATTAGAACGGAACAATCGACATTAGCTTTGATATTTCCTTTCTGAATATTGATAAATACTTGCAATAATCTACAACAGTCACTAATCTGGTATTGAAATATTCCAGCTGATTTAGAAACACAAGTTATCGTGTTGGGTACATTTAATTCGAGTCAGATATCTCTAATACAATCTGATACAGTAATAATTCCGGTCATTAAATTCAGAAAGTTGTTCCACGCTCAATATTAATGACCAAAAATCCCCTGACAACCGAGACTCACAGCATCAAGATAAAGTATTATATCAATTTTAAGAAGTGAACTTCTAGTTGCTTTCTAGTTTAGACTTTTAAGCGAGCTATACCATGAAAATTCCAAAATTACCTTTTATCTTCTTCAGATCTATTGTGTGAAGTCGTCGGTCTTTGTCATCCACCGAATGCACTGTTAGCTGTTGCAACCCCGAAGAACATCTTGCTTCAAGGCCGTTTATTGAGGGTAGAAAATACTATTCGTTTTGAAAAGTTCGGGCTCTTCTCCTGAGGAATGTTCGAATTTCGGATGCTAGTGAGTTGGCCATTTTTACGTTTGGAATCAGTGACGTGTATTTAGAAAAGGTAGATGAATACTCATGAGCATACGAAATTGATTATTGGGAGGGTTTATTTGCACTAGATAAATTTGGAAGAAATAATTTGCTCAACTACACTTGATGTATAAGTAATATAACTGCATTCAATGAAGATCTTTAGATAAATTATTCAATATTATATCTAGTTTTTTTTATTTTCTACGTTTTCATAATGGTATAAAGAATAGAAAGATATAAAAAGAAACATACCGAAGGTGTAATTGTTATTTATTTCCACCAAAAAATGTTCGTTTCTACAGTTTACTATTATTTTCTGAGTAGCCAATTTATTTCGAAGTTACCGTTACTGATTCCCCTTTGACTATTAATTATGAAAATGAAATTTATGTCCCGTTCTTATTCAAAACTATTCCTATTGTCTCATATTTTTCTAGGTGTTCTTTAACATTTTTTCTGGTTATTTTTAGGTTTTTACCGAAGCAAACAAAAAAGGGTTCTGCTATTAAGTCCTTTTATACGAAATGGTAGAATGGTCATGTTTCAGCTGATGAAAAATTGCTTGATTCGTTTTGCTGAATTTTGACTGCTCCGATTACCTGTTTTCCTTCATTCCTCGGGTAAAGACATTCCTATAACTTTATTTTTGCTACCAAACCTTTTTTCATATTGATAAACTCACACTTTATTGCTATTCCTGTGTGTTCCAGTTAGCGTTTCATCCAATGAAGGTTTAAATTTCATTGCCGATTGGAGACAAAAACCTGATAAAGATTCTTGCTGAATACTGTTGTAGAGTGCTCCTTGGAATAGCACGTTGAACGGAAAGGCACTCGCCGTTCCTAACTCGAACAAGTCCTTCGAAGACTTCTGAGGGTTGCTTGCATGGTTGCAACTGGTTGAAGATAAAGAAACAAACAGGCGAACAACTAAAGTTAGAATGGTTAATCCCCCATCTCTGTTACTTTCTGAAATAAAAGACATGGTGAATCCTTCATTGATAGCGTGCGGCACATCACCTGAAATCTTCAATCAGCATGGGAAGTCAACTGTCACATCGTTGAAATTCTCTTTTCAACAATCATCATTTTTTCAAAATTCGTCAATACGTTTTTTCATAATTTTGAAGTCTATGTGCCCTCAGCGACAGATGTCGGTTAATTGCAATGTATCTTCTCTCAAAAAGATGTATTATGGTAATACCATTCAGGGTACATTCAGATCCGCACTTACACTTGATATTTCGGATTCATATTGTGGAAAAAAAAAACAATAACAAAACTCGATGTAAATTTAGATGTAACAATTGACCCACCCTGGTATTTGAAATTTTTAAGTTCATGACCTCTTCCCGCGCTGTCTATCGAGCAATCAAAAATTCAAAAAGTTAATAGGGGAGGGGCCTATAAAAAGCCGCACTGTATAAAGCAGTGCTAGGAGAAGAGTGAGTTAGACCATTTTTATGATCGATAAAACGATACCACTATTGATTTCGCTGAAGAACACCAAGGACCATTTAGAGTAGTTTTATTAATATTGAGTAAATGGACATAAATTTGAACCAATTATTGAAAAAAAAATTATTTTGAATTGAACCCCAATTTTTCAATGTAATAATAGAATGTGGCTATGGTGAAAAAGAAATAATCAGTTATTGTGTACATCTTCGATTCAATTTGAAACTTTCGAACAAATTCTATTTTAATGACCATTCTTCATCATCACACATTATAATTAATGGAAAACAGAGTTGTTATTTGAAAAATAGTAGTTTAGGGCATTTTTCTGATACTACTTTTACGTTTTGAGGCCACTTTTTTTCAATATTAGCGGAAAATGTGGAATGTACTATTAAAGTATGACCTCACTTTTTATATTGATCACCCGGTATATTACTTCAATGCTTCCTTTGGTAACTACCGAGGCCGTTTTGAGGCGAAACAATTTTTGTTTGGTTTTCATGGCCAACCTTGTTCTATATGAACAATTTACTGTATCTCAGCCATTTTTGAACTGGTTTTATATTTTGAGAAGCTTGTATGTTACAAATTCAAAGCTCTTTCTGATAGTTGTCCAAAATGAACAAATTAACTTACATGAACATCATAACGGCATCCCAAATTTGAAACCTGTATCTTCAAAACCTTATTAATTATGATACAAATGTACAAAAGTGAGTCTTCAAACCTCGCGCAACGAATTGTACACGTGTACCATACGCTATTTTTTATTATGCCTGCAACGTTGACTTCAAAAACATTGCTGGAAATGAATTTTACATAAACATGATTATTAGAGGTTGAATGACAATCCTCAATTATACGAGATGACCGTCCGAGAATAATAATAATAATAATTCTTTTATTTTTTGAATTAGTTTGCGCACTAGCAGAGTAGGAAAAGAGACGACAATCAATCAAAATTTCTTCTTCAAAATATGTTAAAAGTATTATGTTTTGTCGCACCATACTATAATTTGGTTAACTATAATTGTTAATATCATCGCATTATTATTATTATCAGTATAATAATGATAATTTATTCCTGTTTCCTACAAACCCCCAAGAATAGTAACAAGAGTTATTTCAATAGTGATAATGTTTCCTTGTTTGCTATAATCCCCAAGGATATTTGCAAGTGCGTATAGTATTCCTGATGTTCGATACAGTTTTTCTTGATCTTCACTTCCAATCTCAAAATGGAATCGTGAACGGAATTGATGGGCAAGTGCAAAAATGGCTGATTATATATTCACTGATCTAATTATAAATATTATCTATTGAAAAGAGATAATGATCATCTTCAAGGTAAGATTCCCCAGAAAACAGTTTCCATATTTACTATTTTTTTTAACGATCTATAAACCTATTGTCTTCAAGTTCAACTGAAATATATAATCCGTTCTTCCAACTTTGATACGAAATCTACTTTTTCGATTTAGATTCCGTCATAGAACATAGGGGGACAGAATCTCCCGTTTAGAGTAGAAACTCAATTTCTGAACCCTGTTTTTATTGTAGTTATTATCCAAACACGTGCGGAAAGAACCTTTCTCCACGATCATCACAGAATCTGCCAATTCTGAAATCAAATTTGATTACAGAAAGCTGGAATTCTCTCTCTTGAGATTGAAGAAATATTCTGCAACACCTCTGCCCCCATGCAATTCAAATGTATTTACATTCTCTCTCTTGTGATAGAATAATATTCTCACACTGGTTAGCAATAATAACATTAGCCTTGACGCAGTTGATTGTCATCGGAGTGGCAAAATTTGAGTGTCAAAATTATTGCTGTCACGTTTCCTATCTTTGATCGTGGAGAAAGTATAGTCTGCTACTCGGTTAGAATGAAAATTCGTGATGCTCGTGGTTCCTCACGCTCGCCTTCGGCTCGCGCTCGGAACTTTCGACTGCAGTCGAGTGCGGGAAGGACCTTTTCGCTTGAGTTTAGGATCAATGTTTATTTTTCTACAAGCGCGCGGAAGGAATTCAATTGATGCTAAGATTTTTTTTTATTTTTGCATTCAAGGCACAGGAAGAAAAACAGTAATACTAACAACTAACAATTTTATGGTCGTCTAATTTACTCAACCATAACCTACCATACAGAACAGACTTTATAAGTGTCAGAATGGAGGGTAGAAACGACATCGTATTATAGTGGCCACAATATGGACAACTACTTACAACAGAGCCATAAAACACGATGCTGAAGTAGATATTTGACAAACTTTGTAGTTCGAAAATGAAGCCAAACTCTCTTTGAGCCCTTCAGACCACTGTTTAAATATTACCAAGGATGCCACCACTATAATCTTTTATTCCATTTACAGGTTGAATGTATCCAGATCATGAAAATTTTGTGACAATCCCGAATGAATTCGTCCATATCTCGGAAATTGTTTGAGCGGCACTTCAGAATTTCAGTTTTAATTATGTTTAGGTACTTATTTTGATATCATTTACAGTTTTGGGATGATGATATCAACAATTAAATCACTCTACTGAACTGAACTTTCTCATACTGTTGTCAATTGTTGATTTCCAAGAAGTAAAGTAAAGAATTTAGAATGGAAAGGACAGTACTGGATAAATGTATTCCTGGGGCTAGACAGATTTTTTTAAGTTTTGGATATATTATTCTAGAGGTCAAAAGAAGCAATTTTCTTCACTAGATTTTTTTTATGGCCCTACAAGGTGAGCTAAAAAATTGGGTTGATTGTCTAAAGTCAATTGTGGAAAGTACTGTCTTTAAATTGATTTTTCTTGATTTTTGGGTATCATATGCTGTGGAAAATATCAATTGAATTTGATTGGTGTGCATACTTACGGGATGAGGCAGAATACGCGATTTTTATAAAACCAGTTTATTCTTGTCGCCCAAGTGTGGACTTTTCATTGAATTTCTCAAAGCCAGAAGTTCTCCCGCGGTTGCTCGTGTTAGCATTTTTGTTTTTAACATGTTTGCACCCATATACAGTGTGTTTCACTTCTCAAGGAGACACCTCATATCTTCCATATTTTTTGACGTAGAATCATGAAATTCTCAGAATCGATAGATAACATACATCTAGCCAGCAGTGATGGAACCACCCTTTTAACCGGAAAGTTATATTAGAGGGCAAAATTGGCCAGAAATTTCTTCGGATTCATGTTCAGGATCCCCAAACTCGGTTCTGAAAATGTTTAAATTTGTTTCACTTCTCATCGAAACGTCTCCGTATTTACCGTAATTCTCAACGTAGAACCATGAAATTTTCAGGATCTATAGGTACACTAGAAATGAAACACTTCACAAAAGCGGACATTCTACGTGTTATACACTGCATTCTAGCAGCGATGGGTCCAAGTATTTTTCCATCGCCGCTGGCGTGCAGTGTATATCATTTTGTGCAGTGAGTTCAATTCTAGTGTATCTAGCGATTCTGAAAATTTCTTGGTTCTACGTAAAAAATTACGGAAGATACGAGGGTGTTTCCTTGAAAAGTGAAACACACTGTATATAGGTGCAAACATGTATAAAAACAAAAATACTAACACGAGCAACATTGGGAGAACTTTTGGCTTCAAGAAATTCAATGAAAAATCCACACTTGGAAGAGAAATTAATAAACAGGTTTTAGAAAAATCGCGTATTATGCCTCACCCTGTAAGTATGCACACCGTTCAAAGTCAATTGATATTTTTCACAGCATATTATACAAAAAAAATCAGGAAAAACCAACGTTCAGACAGTATTTTCCACAATTGACATTAGACATTCAACCCAATTTTTTAGTACACCCTGTGGGGCCAGAAAAAAGTCTAACGAAGAAAGTTACTTCTTTTGAACTCTATAATGATATATCCAAAGATGAAAAAATTCTGTAGAGCCCCAGGAATGCATGTATCCAGTGCCATGTCATTTATTTGGAAAATTTGAACGAAATAACTTATTCGAACTGAACAATTAGATGAAACAAACTAAGAAGGTAGTACTTACTAAAAATGCTGTTGCTCAAGAGACTGTGATTTCAAATCTAGATATTGTTTTCAATTGTAAACAAATTTTCCCTTACTCTCTGTTATCGAAATTTACCCTTACTCTCTGTTATCGAAAATAAGATCACTTTACTCAAGATAATTTTTTTTAAATTCTCCCCTGTATACCGATTAGGAATTAAGAAACATGATATCACCAAACTTATTGATGAAATTTTCTGACAAATGGACAATAAAAATGTTTCCCATAAGGTGCAAACTTTTTGACACTCACTGTAAGTGTACAATATCTTCCCAGACGAAAATTTTAGATTTTTATCTGCTATATTTTACTGTCTCGAAGATTGAATCAATTTTTTCATTAAATGATCTTACTACACTTCCCCATGTAGTTCCACAAAATAGTATATTGAAGTATACGAGGATAAAAAGGTCTTTCAAACACACGCGATTTTTCGAGCAAGTAAAGTATAGTAAAGCACAATCGCAGTTACTATGACAAAAATCTAATGATTCGCATAAAAAGAAAATGACAAGTCCATGAAATGGATGGAAAAGTAAAAGGTAACTAAATGAACGGGTTGTTTATTTGACGTTACAAGTTACTGCTGTCAGATCAATAATCAAAAGTTGTCATTCAGACAAGATGCATAGAAACCTCATTTAGACTTCACGTTTCTCGAGTTGTTGATATTACCATGCATGGTAACTTTAAAAAACGCGCGTTTTTGAAAGTCGATTTAAATAAGCTTCCATAATCCCTCATTCTTGTCCACTGTGCTACTGTGCTGTTTCACAGAAACAATACAATTCAGAAAAGGAAGAACCGAGATTAGCGGACCTTTCTTCTTCTACCGTATAAGATGCTCGAGAGTGAGTAGACCAGGGACATTATGTTTGAGTTCACTCGATGCAATATCGCATGCGATTTTTGCACTTTATCGAAGGATATCCCAAAAATGGTATGTTCGAATATCACCAGCGATAATTATTGACCATAAAACAACGAGCGGATATTTAGCATGCGATAAGAATTATCGATCGGAATAATTGACTTAAATCCTAACCTCGTTAATAATTCATTGTTTACGTTTTACTCGTAATATTACGAATTTTGATGAAATTGCAATGATCGCTATAGCAGAAGTAGTAGACGATGTTGCGGGAGCAGCTCAACAGCGAAAGCCCGTCTACCCTCGTATAAATGCATTTAAACTTTGAGCAAGACAATTCGTTAGAATGCTTCGTTTATCATTAATTCGTGCTATAAATATTGAGACAAAAGTAAGTTACTCAGTCTGAATAGGCAGGTATATGAATATGATTTATAATAAAACATGCTTATACAGTGACCGCCAAAAAGTATGTACCATATGGGAAAAATTTTTATTATTGGAGTATTGGAAAAAATATTCTGGGGAAAAGTTTGTGCATGTCCGATAACCTAAAAATTGATTTTGACACATGTCACGTGATCGCTAGAATGGCGGCAAAATGAAAAAAATTGCAATGCAAAGGCAAAAAAAGGGGTAAGATGGCAAGATATCAAAAAAAGTTATTTGAAAAAGTCACTTAGAATTCAATTTTATACACATAAACGAAGTGTCAAGAAATAATTCAAAAAAATTGAAAATAGCAATTTTTTTAAAATATTTTCCCATCTATTTAAAGATATAATTTTTTTTTCTTATGAATAGCTTGACTATACTGAAACATTTGCATTTTAATGATAATGACAAAACTTTCTCAATTTCTCCACACCAGAGGGCACTAAATGAAAAAAATTGGTTTTTGCCAGAACCCTCGCTGTTACATTGGTTCTTATCTAACAGTTATATCAGAATTCCAAGACTATTGTGTTGATATGGCAATCTAGAAACACCATGTTTCCTGATTTTAATCAAGTTTCAATAATAATGCTGTATGAGCGTTTTACTTTGAACATAAACTTTAAGAATCTTTAATTTGACGCATTATTTTCAAGTTTATGTGCGAAGTGAAACGCTCATGCACGATTATCATCGGAACTTGATTATAATCTGGAAATTACCATGTTTTTGGAGTGTCATGTCATCACAATGGTCGTGGAATTCGGTTATAACTGTTAGATACGAACCGATGTAACAGCAAGGGTTCTGACAAATTCCCATTTTTTCAATTTAGTGCCCTCTGGTGTGGAGAAAATGAGAAAGTTTTGTCATTATCATCAAAATGCAAATGTTTCAGTATAGTCAAGCTATTCATAAGAAAAAAAAAATTATATTTTTAAATAGATGGGAAAATATTTTTAAAAAATTGCTATTTTCAATTTTTTTTTAATTATCTCTTGAAACTTCGTTTATGTGTATAAAATTGAATTCTAAGTGACTTTTTCAAATAACTTTTTTTGATATCTTGCCATCTTACCCCTTTTTTTGCCTTTGCATTGCAATTTTTTTCATTTTGCCGCCATTCTAGCGATCACGTGACATGTGTCAAAATCGATTTTTAGGTTATCGGACATGCACAAACTTTTCCCCAGAATATTTTTTCCAATACTCCAATAATAAAAATTTTTCCCATATGGTACATACTTTTTGGCGGTCACTGTATGAATGTTTTAATATGTCTTGGATTCCTCGCAAGGGGCAGTTACCAGCTAGTCTCAGCTTCCAATATACACGTAGCATGCAGTCATGTTTCAATATGCATTGATTAAATAATTAACGCTTTAAATCAACCAGATATTTTTATCGATTGGTTAGTAAAACAACACAAGAAATATAAGTCTGCAGTTGTCAACGTGGCGCGCCACGTCATGTGATTTAAATACCTTCAAGCTATTGGTTGAATTCGTGACCCAAGCTAAGACTTCCCTCACACCCTTCGAAACCGACCAACTTTGTATCGCATTCGATTCGGGAATAGCGTATCGAACGAGAAGAGTATCGCATGCGAATTTTTAATAACTCTTGGATTCCTCGCAAGTGGCAGCTATACCAGCTAGACTCAGCTTCCCATATACATGTAGCTTTCAGTCAGTCATGTTTCAATGTGCCTTGATAACGTAATTAATGCTTCAAATCAACCAGATATATTTTTATCGATTGGTTAGTAAAACAACACAAGAAATATAAGCAGTTGTCATCGTGACGCGCCACGTCATGTGATTTACCGTTAAGCTGTTGGTTGAATTCGTGACCCAAGCTAAGACTTCCCTCACACCCTTCGAAACCGACCAACTCTGTATCGCATTCGGTTCGGGAATAGCGAATCAAACGAGAAGAGTATCGCATGCGAATTTTTCGCGATGCAAATATCACGTTCGAATTTTATCGCGCGAATTCAAACAAAGCGGGAAAAAACATTATCCCCTTGAGACCTACTGAAAGAGGAGCAACATTTGTTCGAATGGCGGGAAAAATAAATCAGAACCGATTTTTCATTTTTTTTTTCTCGAGCAAAAATTAATTTTTTTCACAAAATCTGGTGAAAATATAAGTTATGTTTCAAGTAAGCTGTAATTTTTTTGTACCGAAATAAAGAGTTTTCCTTTTTTTCATCGACAAATTCCTGAAAAACGACCTCATTTTCAATTGAAAAGTTTCTTCGGTGAAATTCGTCTTCTCAAGCCGCCACATGCCATTTATTCCGTTGAATGGTCTAATTTTAGATTATAAAGAGAAGCATGGAAATATTTTCCAGAAAACGCGAAAGATGTAAAGAACAGATTTTCAAAAATCTATTTTTAAAATTTTTGATCTAAACTCATATTTTTTTAAATTGTTGAAATTAACATTTGAAACCTTTCCAGAATATCCATTTCATGTTAGCTTAATAGGTACAAAGAATGAACAAGGACATAATGAGGATTTGATTATGAGAGAAGGCCAAAGGAGGTGAACTTTTGGGGGTAAAAATGATAATACCTATCAACTGTTACTGTTAATAAATAAATATATGTTTAAAACAAAAATTAAGAAATTGAAATTTGTTTTTTTATTTTTTCGCGATTTCGGGACTTTTTTCTCCATATTAGTGCTACTCTTTCATTACATAATCTGAAAGAAGACGCTTCAATGAAAAAAATGGCGAGCTTGAAAAGACGAATTTTACAGGTGATAAAAAAGGAAAAATCTGTATTTCGCTACAGAAAAATTACAGCTTACTTAAAATATATTTTCACCAAATTTTGTAACAAAAAATGGAAAAATGGAAAATGGTTCCCCACCTTTTGCAGAGAAAAATACACTCCTACAAAAAAAAGTTGCAAGAAAAGATTTTTCCACATATCCTCAAATTTTAATATATCGGTTTTTCACCATTTTGACGGTCAATTTGAGGTTTTAAGTCGAAAATTGTGGAATTCGAAAGTTTTTGATTTTTGTAGTATCCATAACTTTTTCATTAAACATTTTCCGCTATGAAGTCACGTTTCGCCGCAAATCGCAAAAACCCGTTTTTAACCCCCAAACTGCATCCCGATTTCACCATTTTGAGTTTCGTGTTTAATTTTGTTTTTTCGTTAAAGTTGTAACTTCTACAACATTCTCCACCTGGTCCTGTCTTTCTTATTTTAGGCGTTTAAATTTCGTTTTGTTAACTAGGAGCCGCCCCCTTTCCGAGTACTGCAAAGAAGTTCAAGAAAAAAATTTCCCTGCAAAAAAAACATCTAATTCAGAACATAGAAAGGTATATTTCCACTAGATTATGCGACAAACACACAATTTTCATACAAAAAAAATTAAAACGGTTTTTTTGATTTTTCCGGAAAACTTGAGGTTATGTGGAAAAATCTTGTTCACAAAAGTTGTAGATCTTTTCATTGCCAGCAACTTTTTCATGATTTTTTTTTGTAGGAATTTAATTTTCGCTGCAAATCGTGAGAAACCAATTTTACCTCCAAATGTTCACCTTCTTGGAAACACGAACTTATCGGTGAAACTTTTCATTTGAAAATAAAGAAGATTTTTCGAAATTTGTCGAAAAAATAATTGTTTTTCGCTACAAAAAAATTACAGCTCATTTGAAACATGTTAAGTTATATTTCCACCAAATTTCGCGCAAAAAAAAAGATTTTTGAGCGAGAAAAAAACTTAAAACTGAAAAATTTTAATTTCCGATATTCCCGTAAAATTTGAGGTGATGTGAAAAACTGTTTGATACAAAAGTTGTAGATCTTCTTATTTTGAACAACTTTGTACTCGTACTTTTTTTTTGATAGGTCAACTTTCGTTGCCAATCGCGAAAAACCGTGAAATATCTCTTTCAACACCTAAAAGTTTACCCCGTTCCACCCTTCTCCATTTTGTCGACTCAAAATTCAGTAGGTCTCATGGTGTTATATTTTTTTAATCTCAAAAATGTATTAGCACTGCTCTAGAGGAAAGTAACGATATTTCCTACTCACTCCCACAGGAAACATCTAGAGATCACAATATTAATTAATTCATGATTTTTGTAACACATCAACACTGGCAAATTATAAGTAAGTACCCAAAATTGACAATTTCGATTTATACAATGGTTTCAAAACAATGCACTTTTGATATAGTTTGAACTAACCTTTATCGATTTGGTTCTTCCAACATTCACCACCTGAAAACCATCATGATTTTACTTAAAATGTTTATTAGTTTCATTCATAGAAGTGATTACCTGGATGAAATTGAAAAACCATTATCACTTCAAAGCACCAACAGAACTTTTCATAACACAAACAGGCAAGATTGTCAAATTATTTCAACGAAACACTCAACAGCACTATTAATAACTATTACACAACCGATTTTTCTCTTCACAGTTACACATTGAGCTTGTTCAAATCACATGTAGGTAAACAACAAAGTATAAGTAGTTGTTAATGCACATTTAATCATAAACCAAGAGCAACCGATTACTTTCAACTGCATTGGAAGAAACTGCGGATTATGACAGCATGAATATAGGTATGTTGTTTTTGTTCCATCCCTATTTCATGGCAATGTTGATAAAAAAATAGATAGCTATTTCTACATGCCCATTTCTTCTTTCAATTTAGTGTTTCAGGATCTCATTTTCGTTTAGGAAACTGGATTATAGTATAATAGGGGAGTTTTGATATACAGGTGGTTTCTAGGATTGTGATATAATTCTATTCAAGAATGATGACATTAATTGTGGGATATTTTGGAACTAAATGTTTCTTAACGTTTTCAGCTGGTGGTAAAAAAGGTTATTCAAGATAACGATTTCTCTAATTTCCATGAAAGGATTTTGATAATTACCCATGTACAGTATGGTATGGATTAAAGCTTGAGATTAGCAAAGTGTGGTGAACAAAGAGTTTTCTTTCAAATCGTATTCAACATATTTTTATATTTCATATTGAAATAGAGTACTTGTAGTACTTTATACAGTAGATTGGCGGTTATGAATAAAAATTACTATCTGACAGAAAATGATTCCTTCCCGATTTTGTTTTACTTTAAAGTTGAATTGATTGAGTAATATTTATGCCACATGTTTTGGTTCTCACGAACAGGAAAATCCTCTAAAATTCAAAGAACATCGTTTCGATGGGACCGCTAATGGTGGAACAATTGATGATATTTCATATTTGTAGTGCAATGCCGGATTTCATAGATGGATTCCATGACTCCCCCCAAGCAAGAATACCATAATTTGAATGATATTGTATTCATAGAAAATAAAAAACGTAAAAAAGGACCCCGCACTATCCTTATTGAATATGGCTTTCTGGTAAATTCCCTGAATTTTTGGTATGTAGAAGATTTTGACTTCCTTGACAACAGTGTCCATTGGCTCAAAAAATGGTTAACTAGTTTTCGAGATACATGGTGTCAAAGATGAAAAGTGAAGCTTTCTGCTCAGAATTTTTAACAATTCCGAGAATTGACCAAACTCCTATTCATTCTGGGAAAACCATGTCTCAATGATGGTATTATGTCACGTTGATCTCGTTTTCATTACACTTTTTCGTTCTGTGCTCTACAACAGGGTGAACAAAGAAAAATCCAATTCGAATAATTTTAAACCAACCAGTGTGAGTTCTCTGATGAAAATCAACGATTTAATTTAATTCGAAGTTGACTGACACATTTTTTTTATACAGGGTGGTTCGAAAATAGGGGTACGTCAACATCTCGTTTTATTGTTCTGGTAGGGGAGAGCATGTCATATATAAATGAAACATTCGTCAGTGTTGAGAACGTCGCATAGTTATTTCATGTATACAGGGTTAGTGAAAAGAAACAGTCTAAGTTTCTTAGAAAAATGCTGTTCTTTTCAATATTCTTAGAAAAATGCTGTTCTTTTCAATAAATGCCCTGTATTTCGAAGAATAATAGGTTAATTTTCATACATTACATACATGTGACTTGTTTGTGGGCTATATACCTTTGAATGTTTGAATGAATGGATTTTATTGATAACCCATATAGTCAGTCCATCGGAGACAGAAATGGACTATTTTCGAGCAATTCTTCTCGTTGAAGGATATTCGGAGTAGATTAATACCTATTCCAATCATGCAACACCTTATAAACAAAGTGAATGACATTTATTTTCCATCTTTTTTTGGATCCATTGCCGATGCTGCTCATAGAAGAGCTCCTGATGATGATGTATTCAAAGCAAAGAAAAATGAAAACGTTCATAACAATAATTTTCTAACGATTATAAAAATGATAATTACCAATTACCAATTACATTTGAAATATTAGGGAAACGAGTTTGGCATATTTTATCTATACGTAGTGGAATGAGCATATAGGGGATACCACTAAAAGAAAAAACGCACCGGCAACTCTACATCTGGTGAGGTGTGGAAACGAGTTAATTCATATCGTAATACGAAAATTCAACAAATTATACAGTGTGTCTCACTTTTCGTGGAAGCACCCCCGTAACTTCCGTAGTTATCAAGGTAGAATGATGAAACTCTCAGAACTGAAGAAAATTATGAAAATGCACCTAGCGGTTCGATGGTGATGGCCTGAGTAACATATATTGCCCGCCAGTCGCAATGGAACAACCCATTTTTACGGTAAATCATATTTGGGGTCAAATAGAAGCGAAATTCCTTCAGATTCGTGATAACCACCCCCAACTTATTACAGATACTCCTTTTTCCTGGAAAAAATTCAGTCCTGAAAAATCCGAATTTGTCTCACTTTTCATAGAAGCACCCCCGTAACTTCCGTAATTATCAAGGTAGAATGATGATACTCTCAGGACTGAAGGAAATTATTAAGATGCACCTACCGGTTCGATAGTGATGGCCTGAGTGATATACACTGCCCGCCAGTCGCGATGGAAGAACCCATTTTTACGGTAAATCATATTAGGGGGCAAAATAGAAGCGAAATTCCATCAGATTCGTGATCAGCACCCACAACACATTACAGATACTTTTTTCCCGAACAAAATTCAGTTCTGAAATATCCGAATTTGTCTCACTTTTCACAGAAGCACCCCCGTAACTTCCGTAAGGTAGAATGATGATACTCTCAGGACTGAAGGAAATTATGAAAATGAATCTACCGGTTAGATAGTGATGGCCTAAGAGATATACACTGCCCGCCAGTCGCGATGGAACCAACCATTTTTCTATCGCTGCTGGCGGGCAGTGTATATAACTTAGGCCATCACTATTGAACTGGTAGTTGCATTTCCATAATTTTCTTCAGTCCTGAGAGTTTCATCATTCTACCTTGATAAATACGGAAGTTACGAGGGTGCCCAAGTAGCACACCTATATTGGTAAAATATTGACACAATATTGTGAACATATTGGCGAAATATTTGAAATGCAATATTGGCGAGAAAAAAAATGTGAACATTCGGCGATATTGGTCCAATATTACTTGAATATTATTGGCCTCAAAATGTTCGGCGATATTGTTACAATATAGCTGATACAATATTCTGACAATATTGGCACAATATTCAAAAGTTATATTGTCGAGAAGTAAAATGTGAACATTTTGCGATATTGGTCGAATATTGTTTGAATATTTTAGAAATAGTTTTGGTGGAATATTCTTGAAGCAATAATGGCCTCAAAATATTTATCGATATCGGTACAATATTTATCGATATTGGTAGAATATTTATCGATATTGGTACAATATTTATCGATATTGTTACAATATCATTTGAATATATTGGTGGATGTCAATATACCTTGGTAAATTATTAAATGTCCTTTAGTTGATGAGGGTGACACCAGAGTTTGCCTTTTGATCGCCATAAACGCTGAGTGAGCTGTCTTGAAAACAAGCTAAGGGAAGTATTTAATATACTTTCGTAGGTTTTAGAAGACGTTCTATATGTAGAGCCACCTAGCGGATTTTTATCCAAGTTTGATCATGATATAATTTCAATATGTTTCATTGAATATTCGGCCAATAATCAAATTTCATCTCAATCTAGATGTTGGAAACAATATAAAGACAATATTGTTTTAACGATATCGATAAATATTATTGAACCAATATTGACCCAATATTAATTAATAAGTTTTGTTGAATATTGGCGAAATGATATTCAACCAATGTGTAATCACACTTGGAGATACAATATAGTTTTTATTTCCAGAATCGATATTAGGGGAATATTGGGATTGCGATATTTATTCTAGATGTTAAAAACGATGTGAAGACAATATTTTTTTATTGATATTGGTAAATATCTTTCAACCAATATTGACTCAATATGAGTTATTGCAATTTGTCAAATAAAGTGGAAATGATATTCAACCAATATTCTAAATTGAAAATACAATATAGTTTTTTTCTCCTATAATCGATATGACTGGAATATTTGGATTGCAATATTAATTCTAGATGTGGAAAACAATATATGTATTATCGATATAGGTAGAAATTATTCAACCAATATTGACCCAATATTTCGTGTGATAATCTAAATTCAAAACTAGTTCAACCAATATTCCACCAATATTATTAATATAATATTGTTTTTTGAATATTCACCCATATTGGATCAATATTGATTTTTCATTTACAATATATCTATATTGGCCCAATATGGAACCAAGATTCAGCCGATATGATGTGCTACCTGGGTGATTCCATGAAAAGTGAGACATTCGGATTTTTCAGTACTGAATTTTGTTCAGGAAAAAGGAGTATATGTAATAAGTTGGGGGTCCTGATCACGAATCTGATGGAATTTCGCTCCTATTTTGCACTCTGATTTACCTAAAAAATAGGTTTTTCCATCGCGACTGGTGGGCAGTGTATATCACTTAGTCAATCACCATTAAACCGGTAGGTGCATTTCCATAATTTTCTTCAGTCCTGAGAGTTTTATCATTCTACCTTGAACCAAACCACCAACCTCCTTATATCGCATTTTTCAAGTTTCTGATTATGTTAGTCTCAGAATAACGTGCACTCCTGAACAAATTTAATTTTTCCTTTTCAGTGCAATTCAATGAAAGTTTGTCTTGAAAAACTTACTTTATTTATATTGATTCATATTTTTTGTGTGAAAATTTTTCAATTACATTTCAGAATTAGTTCATTCAAGAAATGACCACAATAGGTAGATACCTATTTACTATCGCGGACTATCATGTAGAATTTTGGGAAGTATAATACCTTCACCATCAATTTGTTGGTTGTATACTAAATATCCCATTCCTAGGTTTTGTCTGGCTTGATTAGAAAATATCCCCTATTTTGTAGAAACTCCACATTTCACAGAAATCATATTGAATATTTCTCTATTTAAATTGAATCAGCTTTCACCTTGCTTCTGATACATTTCAATTTTCTCTAATTTCGTCGGAAACACGGATTTCAAAAGAAAAACATTTCATACACCATGTACACAAAGTATTACATGATTGGAATAGGTACCGCATTAATCTACTCCGAATTTTCTCCAACAAAAAGAATTGCTCGAAAATATCCCATTTCGGTCTCCGATAGAAAATATGGGGTATCAATAAAATGCGTACATTCGAAAGTATAAAGCCGACAAACGAGTCCGGAGACCTATGCTGATATTGGTCACAATATCTTGGACATTATAGAAAACATTCATGAAATACAGAGTATTCAGTGAAAAAAAAACAGCATTTTTCTAAGAAACTTGGACTGTTCCTTTTTACTCACCCTGTATACATGAAATAACTATACGACGTTCTCAACACTGAAGAATGTTTGATTTATATATAACATGCTCCCCCTAACCGAACTAAAAATCGAGGGTTGACGTACCCCTATTTTCGAACCACCCTGTATAAAAAATAAGTAATGTCTGTCAACTTCGACCAAGATTGAGTGAGTTCATTCATGCTGAATTGATTCGATAATTCTCATCCGAGAACTCGCACTAGTTGGTTTAAAATTAATCGAATTGGATTTATCTTTTTTCACCCTGTTTTAGAGCACGGAACGAAAAAGTGTAATGAAAACGAGATCAAGGTGACATTGTACAATCATTGGGGCATGGTTTTTCCAGAATAAATAGGCGTTTTGTCAATTCTCGGAATTGTTAAAAATTCTCAGCAGAAAGCTTCACTTTTCATCTTTGACACTCTGTATTTAAAAACTAGTAGGCCGATTTTTTAGTACCCATGGACACTTTTGCCGAGAGAGTCAAAATCTAGAACATACCTACCAAAAATTGAGGGAATTTAACCAAAAGCCATTTTCCATGAGAATAATGCGGGGCGGGGCCCTTTCAAATTCCTTCAAGTATTTTATTGGAATATGAAATCGGAAAATATGTTGGATCCGATTTGAAAGAAAACTCTTTGTTCACCCTACTTTGCAAATCTCATGCTTTGATGCATATTATGGCACTCTTTACGGTTAATTTATCAAAATCCTATCATGCTCATCTCATAGAAATAAGAGAAATTCTTATTTTGCATAAACTATTTTTACCTACCCTCCTGCTGAAAACGATGATGAAACATTTAGTTCCAAAATTTCTCCCAATCAATATCATTCTTGAATAGGTATATTTCACAATCCACCCGAATATCAACTCTCTTATTATGAGTCACTGCAATACGAAAATGAGATCCTGAAACCTCATTGAAAGAAGAAATTTGTAGGAATAGCTGCTATCTATATTTTCATCAACGTTGCCATGAAGTAGGTATGGAACAAAAAACAACATATATTATGTGCTGTCATAATCCGTAGTTTCTTCCAATGCAGTTAAAAGTAGTCGGTTGCTCTTGGTTTATGATAAAATGTATATTAACAATTACTTATATTTTGTTTTTACCTACATGTGATTTAAAAACACTCGCTGTGTGACTGTGAAATAAAAATCGGTTGTGTAATTAATAGTGATAGTGCTGTTTTTTGTTTCGTCGACATAATTTGACCGTTTCGCCAGTTTGAGTTATGAAAAGTTCTATTGATGCTTTGAAGTAATAATTTCATCCAGGTAATCAACTATATCAATAAATCTACTGACATTTTCAAGTAACATCATGATGATTTTCAGGTGGGAATGCTGTAAGAATTAAATCGATACAGGTAAGTTCAAACTATATTATTATCCAAAAGTGTATCTTGTTTTGGAACCATTGTTTGAATCAAAATTGTCAATTTTGGCAAAGTACCTACTAATAATTTGCTAGTGTTTATGTGTTACAAAAATCATGAAGCAGAAATTAATTGATTTTGTGATATCTATTCTGCCAGTGAATAAGAAATGTCGCTACTTCCCTCAAACTCGTTCATTTAATGCATTAGAAAAAGAAAAGTCCGGGATTCTTGGTTCTTCTTTTTTTGAATTGTATGTTTCTATGAAACAGCACAGTGGCGCAGTGGATAAGAATCCACTCTGTTGCTACCAATAATTATTAAAGATTATGAAAGCTTTGCTGAAGTTATAACAATAACAGAAGAATGATAATCATTATGTAAAGTAGGTATCATAAACGAAGATTTTATTGTGAAATTACATGATTTAAAGTGTAGTAGCGCATTCAATGAAAAAATTTATTCAATCTTCGATACAATAATATCTGAAATTTTTGTGTTGGAAGATATTGATGTACTTACAGTGAGTGTCAAAAAGTTTGCATCATATGGGAAACATTTTTATTATCCATTTGTCAGGAAATTTTATTGTTCAAAAAAGCTGGTGCATTGCAAAAAACTCTCATTCGTGATATCAGACTTCTAAATTCCTAATCGGTACATAGGGGAGAAAAGTTTGATCACGAATAAAGTAACCATATTTTCGATAACAGAGAAAAAGTTCAGACGGTTCAGACGTTTTGAATATTACCACAGATGCTAATTCGAAGTCCACTACTATGTTTAATTCCATTAACATGTTGAATGTTCTTCTTATCATGAAAATTTAGTGATAATCCTAAATTAATTCGTCAATATTTTGGAAATTGCTTGGTGGCACTTCAGATTTTCACTTAGAATTATGTTCAGACACTTATTTTGATATCATTCAGAGTTTTGAGATGAAGAAATCTACAATTAAATCACTCAAAGTGTCGGACGAGATATGAAATATGAAATTAAATTTTTTTATGGTATTTAAAAAAAAAAATTTGCTGCCGTCACCCCTGTGTGAACAAAACAGTTTAACTTTCGAACTAAATTATATATCATGATGAAACAAACCTCAATGATTCCCCATAAAATGTGGAGAAACACTATACCTCCAATTGAAAATAAACATGTGTCTTTGGCAAAAGTGTGTTTGTTTTTCATAATTTTTTTAAATTGTCTTAAATTTTTTCAATAAAACGCCCACATTACCTACTTTTTTCCTTTGAATTATTCTTCATCGTATTAGCTACCGGATGAATTGCACGTTTATAACTCAATCGTAACATCAACTGTTAGAAGAGAGCACTCTCAGGCATGCTTTATTTAGGGAGATAATTAATTAATTTAACAGTAAATAGAAAATGTGATTGAGTTTTCAACATCAGATTTTTTCATTCCGTAGGTAATACGATAAAGAATCGTCAAAACTACTCGAATTTTTAGAGATAAGAATGGAAAAGTAACAAAATCCAAACTGGATTATTTTCTAACAAATTATTCTACAGATTATACAGAGAATGTAATAGACTTGGTTCTTGGTGACCATTTGGGTCTTGATGTTGTATTAAGGAATATCAAAATAAATGTCTTGAATTCTAGTAATGAAAATGATGTTATTATCAGGAACTTATCTGAACAAAATTTGTTTAACTTACATCATTACAACTTACAACTTACAAGACGATTATCAATTTGTTTTTAGCAGTAACGATATTGATGTGGCGTTTAATATGTTCTTTAAATATATTATGTAGATTTGACTTGTCCTCTAACAAAGAAAAACTAAATAATGTATCCACTCCGGGATGGATCAGTAATGACATTGTCAAGATGGGAGTTGAATTGAAACATCTGTTCTGGTTGAAGAATAATTCATCGCATGATGAACTTTTTGTGAAGTATAAAAGTTTAAAGAAAAGTTATATACGTAGGCAGAATAGCTGAAGCGAAAAAAACTTATTATCAAAATAATCAAATATTCATCAAAAACAGAAATATATTTGGAGGACAGTCAGAGAAAAAACAGGTAAAACGACAATTAGCTCGATAAATGAGATTGAAGTTCAAGGAAATATTATTAACAATAAGCAGAATATAACTGACACATTTGCTGAATTTTTTTCATCTGTAGCAAAAAATGCCGTGATCTCGCATTTTACCAGCACTCATTTCAATAACTTCACTTCTATGAACATTGATAATACATTTTATTTTGCCCCTGTGGATGGTCATAAAGTGTTAGATGTGATTCGTTCTTTAAAGAACGTTACATCTATTGGAATTGACAGCCTCTCAACAAAAATTATAAAAACTATTGGATTTATTATTGCAAGTCCTCTTTCAGATTTTATTAACATGAGTGCTGAATATTGTGAATTTCCTAGAGAATTAAAGACTGGTATTGTCACTCCATTAAAAAAAAAGGCAGACGAACATTGTTAGAAAATTTTAGGCCGATTACTGTACCAACTGTCATATGTAAGATTTTTGAGAGATGTATACATACCAGCATTGCTTATATAGAAGTAAGATAGTTAGTCAATGCCTGTGTAATTGGTGTTGGACGCAAACGCGAGTGTCATCTAGCGTGATTAGTTACAAACATGAATATTTAACGTCATTTTAATGCAGGTTTCTTCAAAAAACCCTGATTTTAATGCTGTCCCATTGTTTCAAGCAAGTTACGACATGACTTGGAGGCCAGATCACTGAAGTTACGACATGACTTGGATGCGAGCTCACTATCGCCATCTACATGTCGCATCCATTTTGATCCAATTATAATCCCATAAGGTTGACTAACTATGTTCTATATAAACAATGATACCAGGATGCTTGGTTTTCTTGATAAATATAATGTTATAACTAGGCATCAACATGGATTTCGCCCTGGAAGATCGACGGAGAGTGCCTCGGTGGCTTTTCTCGATTACGTCCATGCTGCATTGGGCCGCGGAAGGTTTGTTGGGGTACTCTTCTTTGACCTTTCTAAGGCATTTGATTCTATCAATATTAATGTTGCTCTGGGCAAATTATCTGGACTGGGATTTCGGGGCAGTTTTTGTCGTGGCTCGCATCTTATCTTGAGTTTCGAAAAATTTGTGTAAAAGTGGATGATTGTAGATCTCAACTTTTTGATGTTGATTTAGGGGTTCCTCAAGGATCAGTTTTAGGTCCATTGATTTTCCTTCTGTATGTCAATGATTTACCAAATCATTTGAGCACTGAACACATTTTTTTGTATGCAGATGATACGACAATCGCCACTGATGCTGAAACCCCAGAAGAACTTGTGCAGAAAATGAATAATTTGTCGAAAGAATTTACTGATTGGTGTAGTAACAATTCTTTGATTGTCAATCCTGACAAAACAGTACGTTTACAGTTTTATTCTCGTACAAAAATTTCAAATAATTATTTTGTTCGCGTCAACAACAAAAATATATATTTTTCGGATTCAATAAAATTTCTGGGCACATATTTAGATGCAAATTTGAAGTGGAATACATATGTTGATCAGGTGTGTAAAAGACTGAATACGCAATTTTGCAGCTGAAAAATATATTCACACTAGAGCAATTAATCAATGTGTACTATGCTCTCTCATATCCACATATTTCTTATAATATTGTCCTTTGGGGAAGTACGGCCAATGCTCGCAGAGTTTCTATCAGTCAAAAAAGACTTATTCGCCTAATCTTCGACTTAGATTACCGAATGACGTGTAGGAATCATTTCAAAAAGTTTAAGTTACTGACTATACCATCGATTTATATTTATAAAATTGTAACATATGTTAAACTCAACATCAAGAGCTTCTCAAAAAATGCTGACTCTCATGACTATGCTACGAGGCATGGTGATTTATTTAGAAGTACAAAGCACCGTACTTCACTTTACGAACGTTGTCCTAAGTATAATGGAATACGATTTTTCAATCATCTCCCCAGTGATATCAAGAATGAAAAAAGTTTTAATAAATTCAATACAAGATTAAAAAAATATTTAGTGGAATCCTGCTTTTATGACCTTAGTGAATATTTTGATATTTCATAATATTTTTTGTTTGCTAGTTTGTATGGACGATATGTTTAAAGTAATATAAATATTTGTTTATGTTATATATACAGTGTGACAATTTAAAAACTTACAATGGGCTGTATCTCACGAACGAAAGATGACATCAAAAAATGCTCAAAATCATTTCTAGGACAGGAAGGGGGAACTAAAATGACATAAAAAAGAACTCGCCCCCATCAACCCTCTAGGCCCCACCTACCCCAACTGAAAAAGTTTAAATGGCAGACCCCTACTTGTGATACATCATTTAAAAGCCTACAAAAAATGCTATCCAACGGTATGAATAATAATGGTACAGGGTGAATAAATAATTACAAAACCTTGCCCTGAAAGGAAAATTTAATGAAGTTTTTGTTGAACTACAAATTTGTTAAAAATGTCAATGATGTAAATGTTCAAAGTGGGTTCCGTTGTTTTGTAAACAATAGTACAGCCTATTTTCAAATTCTGCACGAACTTTGACAAATGTTGTTCTAGTAATAGCGCGACATGCTAGAGTAATTTTTTCCCGCAAGTCCCCAAGTGACGCAGGTTGAGTTTTATACACAACTGACTTGATATAACCTCATAAAAAAAATCAGGTGGCGTTAAGTCTGGTGACCTCGGTGGCCACTCAATAGAACCTCTCCTTCCAATCCATTTGTTCGGATAATTAGTATCCAATCAGTGCCTAACTGCAGCGGCATAGTGAGGAGGTGCTCCATCTTGTTGGTAGTGCAGCTAATCTTCTTCTAGAGCTAGATTGCCTTGGTCATCCCTTTGATTCTCTAATTCATGCACAATTAAAGGTTGGATGGTGTTTTCCAGCAAATCCAGATAAATGTCGCCACTTAAATTGCCTGGTATAAACAAGGGGCCAATTAAAGAATCCCCTAATATCCCTGCCCAGACATTAAGTTTTTCAGGATATTGAGTGTGACCTTCTCTAAATCGATGCGGGTTCGTATCACTCCAGTACCGACAGTTTTGTTTATTCACATTGCCATTCAGCATAAAAGTACATTCATCACTGAAACAAATATTTTTCAATAGTCTAGGTTCAACGCGAATTCTTTCAGTCATTAGTTCACAAAACTCAATTCGTCGGTCTGGGTCATTATCGCCTAGTTCTTGAAGAATTTGCGTTTTGTACGGGTGAAACTTGAAACATGTAATTTCAACACCTTCCTGACCGACTCACGTGATAGTCCTGTCATTGTAGATACCTGACGTATTGATGCAGTAGGCTCTATTACAAATTACCCAAGGACCTCAACTTGGCTTGCTTCATTCAGTAATCTTGGGGCATCCCTTTTTTTATTTTGCACTGATCCCGTTTCTTTAAATTTTTCAACTAAATCGAGGATATACACGTGACTTACATGTTTGTCCGGATGCCTCTCATTAAATATTTGAGCTGTTCGTAAATAACACTGGTTCTGGGAGCCAAATATGAAAATTATCTCCACACGTTCAGGTATACTGTAAACCATCGTGACAACTACAGCGAATGACAGTACTGATCGTACACAATGATGACACTAATGACATTTAAATGTCTCAAATAAACAAAAAATTATTGACTGCGACATAAACCAGAAAACAGATGTTTACAACTTGTTTTTGCAAACACGGCAAAGTTTTTATTCAACAACAAAAAGTCCCCTCGGACACTTATCATTGAAAATAAGGATTTATTGGCCTTTAAAGATGTTTAACATCACAAGTAGGGTTCCTACGTTTGATTTTAAAATTGTTGGATAATAATTTGGTAATTATTGATACACCTTGTACAATTATTATGTATACCATTGGATAGCATTTTTTATAGGCTTTTCATTGATGTATCACAAGTAGGGGTCTGCCATTTAAACTTTTTTAGTTGGGGTAGGTGGGGCCTAGGGGGTTAATGGGGGCGAGTTCTTTTTTATGTCATTTTAGTTCCCTCTTCCTATCCTAGAAACGATTTTGAGCATTTTTTGATATCATCTTTCGTTCGTGAGATATAGCCCATTGTAAGTTTTTAAATTGTCACACTGTATATGTACCCATATATGTCTGTATATATACATTTTATGACTTGTCCTATATCATGTGTATGATCTTAAAGGATAAATAAAGATTATTATTATTATTAAATTAAATTAGTAAAAAATGTAGGTAATGTGTGTGTTTTATTGAAAATTATTACTATAATTGTAAAAATTGATGAAACACAAACAGATTTTTGCATAAAAAATATGTTTATTTTCAATTGGCGTTATTTTTTTTCAGCAATTTTCATTTTATGAGGACGCCCAATTACTTCCAATCATTATGGAGTTTGTTTTGTCGATAAAAATAATTTAGTTCAAAAGTTACACCGTTTTGTTCACACATGGATCACGATATCGAACAGAAACGTGGCATTGGATACAAGTATTCCTGGGGCTCAACAAATTTTTTTAATTCTTTGATGAATCATTCTAGGGGTCAAAAGAAGCAACTTTCTTCATTAGACTTTTTATGTGGCCCTACAGGGTGAGCTAAAAAATTGGGTTGAATGTCTTATGGTTCCATCGCTGCTGGCGTGCAGTGTATATCACGTAGGATGACCCCTTTTGTGCACTGAGTTCATTTCTAGTGTATATATCGAGCCTGATAATTTAATGGTTCCTTCGTCAAAAATTACGAAAGATACGAGGGTGTTTCCATGAAAGTGAAACACACTGTATATGGGTACAAACATGTAAAAAGCAAAAATTCTAACACGAGCAACCCCGGGAGAACTTTTGCCCATACTTGTGCGAGAATTTAATATACAGGTTTTAGAAAATCGCGTATTCTGCCTCATCCTGTAAGTTGATATTTTTGACAGAATATCATACCCAAAAATTAGGAAATATCAACTTACAGGACAGTATTTTCAACAATTGACATTAGACATTCAACCCAATTTTTTAGCTCACCCTGTAGGGCCATAAAAAATTAAGAAAGTTGATTCCTTTACCTCTAGAATGATATATCCAAAAATATACAAAATCTATCGAGCCCCAGGAGTACATGTGTCCAGTGCCATGTCCTTTAAAAAATTACATCAAAAACATTTTTTTTAGACTTTTTTAATACGTTTTCCGCCGATAAAATCAAAAATAGTTTCCCTCATTTCAATTTGTGCACTTTATAAAGACTCACACTGTAAATATCAAAGTTATGATTATCAAAATTCATCTATGGCTACTTTTTGGGATCTCTCTGAAGCTTTCGATACGGTTGACCAAAATCGCCTATAGATGCAAATTTATAGCTGTTCTGCCGAGCACTGACAACAAGTGAGTTTTTAACAAAAATACTAGTAGGAAACCGACTATGCCATCACATGAAAGACAGCCCGTAGTTATATTCTGTTATGTTTTCGACTCGCAATTGTCATTTATTAATTTGTTGTAAACATTTAAATAACAAATAACGTGTATTTTAAATTGTTTTGCTTATGAAATAAAAACTAATGGAGCAATATGTTTGCTCCAAAAAGAAGAATTGTGATAATTGTGAAATACAAATAAAGTGGGGGTTTTCACAACACTGTCGGATCATTAGTAACGGAGAAATACTGCAACAACCGGAAAATTTTGTGATTTTTTGAAAAATTCATAACTCCGCCAAATTTCAAGAAGTAGGATTGGCATTTGTCATGAAAGTATTAAATCATGTGTACTTTATGTTTGCAGAAAATAGGCGCTGTCGGATCGTTAGTTTTGGCACAATTGTAATTCAAATTTTTTTTGCACTCTCTTGCAGCGTGCTTGTATGCTCCAGTGATAGCCCGATTTCAACTTCTCAAAAAGATTATGAAAGTAAAAGTACCGGGTGTCCCAGATTTTTTAATACAGCCAATATCTCAGTTATGCTGCTTGAAAAAAAAATTAAAAAAGCTGCACTTATATCAAACCCATATGACTTTAAAGCTGTTGTGTTAAAGTCAACTTCTGTCAAACTATTCCTGAGAAACTACCCCTAACCTCAAATATTCAAATTACACCCTATACATTTTTTGTCTGCATTGTGAACTGCAGTCTATTCTTATTTCAACGATGTATCACACATTATATTTTGACAGATGTCAAACTGACAGAATAAGTGAGTTTGAACAATAATGTACAAAATTCCAGAATTTATTGATAACAAAAATTATAAAAGCTGCTCAAAATGTCTACCATCATTATTCATGCATGCTTCAAATCGCCTTATCAGTTCTCTCGTACAAGATTTTCTAATCATTTCCTCCGTTACTGTGGTGCAGGCGTGTACAATCTTCTCTTGTAAGTCGTTCAAGTCTATTGGTCTAGTTGCATACACGATTCTCTTCAAATACCTTCACAGAAAAAAATCTAACGGTGTCAGATCTGGCGAACGTGCTGGCCACCTAATAGGACATCTGTTTCCTATCCATCTATTTGGAAAATATTGATCGAGATATTCGGTTACAATGTGGTGATTATGTGGTGGAGCACCAACTTGTTGCCACCACATGAATTGTCTTTCTTGTTGAGGAATAACATGTAGCAGTCTCTGAAGGTCATTTTGTAAGAATTCCAGATATTTACGCCCCGTCAGAGTGTATTGATAAAAATAAGGGCCTATCAAACGACCATTGAACACCGCACACCATACATTCACGCCCCACATAGTTTGGAAATTTGTTTCTCGCACCCAATGAGGATTTTCACGTGACCAATAATGCATATTATGTCGGTTCACTGTCCCATTATTGTGAAATCTTGATTCGTCACTCCACATGATATGATCCAATAAACTTTGATTATTTTCAATCAAAACTTGCATAGTTGCAATAAAATTTTGTCTCCTTTCAAAATCATCAGGTCGTAGCTCCTGGTGCATATGTATTTTGAAAGGATGATAACTATGCGTTTTTATAATTCTATGCACAGACGACTTACTTATTCCAACTTCGTCAGCTAGTGCTCAAATAGAAATATGAGGGTGAGCCTCCATATAGGCCAATACATTAATACACATTTCCTCAGTTTGCACTGATGCAGCATGTTGAACATGCTTACCTTTTCCTGGTAATTCTCCTGTTCTCATTTTGTTCTCTACATAAGAAAATGTGGTATGATTTGGTAGTCGTCGATCGGGAAAACGCTGTTGGTATAATTCGACGGCAGCACGGGAATTTTTCCAATATTCACCAAAAATTAATATGAGCCAAAAATTTATACCAAAATTATTTAATATAAAATGCTGTTTACATCGAATATGCTAATTTTGCGAGTTTGACGTCTGTCAAAATATCAAGTGTGATACATAGTTATTGAAGTTAGAATCGATTACACTACACAAGTCATAAAAAATATGTATAGGGTGTCACTTGAATAAATGAGGTTGGGGGGTGATTTTTCAGGGATAGTTTGAAAAAAGTTGACTTTGGCATGACACCTTCAAAATCATATGGACTTGACGCAAGTATACCTAATAAAATCCGAAGGAGCATAACTGGGATATGGACTGTATGGAAAGATATGTGGGGATATTTGAAGAAAATCGTGTATGATAATACCAATAGACTCGAACGACTTATAAGAGGAGATTGTACACGTCTGCACCACAGTAACGGAGGAAATGATTTTAAACATGCATGAATGATAGTGATGGTAGACATGTTCAAGGGTTATTCATGAATTCTGTGTTATGGAATTTTGTACATTATTGTTCAAACTCAGTTATTCTGTCAGTTTGACATCTGTCAAAATATCAAGCGTGATACATCATTGAAGTAAGAATTGACTGCAGTTCACAACTCAAAAAAAATGTGTAGGGTGCCACTTGAAAAGTTGAGGTTGGGAATACTTTCTCAGGGGTAGTTTGACAAAAGTTGACTTTGACTCAACAGCTACAAAGTCATACGGGTTTGATATAAGTGCATTTTTTTTCAAATTTTTCTAAGCAGCATAACTGAGATATTGGCTGTATGAAATAATCTGAGACACCCAGGATGGTAATGGTAGACATTTTGAGCAGCTTTTATAATTGTTTGTTATCAATAAATTCTGTGTTATGGAATTTTGTACATTTTTGTTCAAACTCACTTATTCTGTCAGTTTGACATGTGTCAAAATATCATGTGTGATACATCGTTGAAATAAGAATTGACTGCAGGTCCCAATTCAGAAAAAAAAAATTATAGGGTGCAATTTGAAAATTTGAGGTTAGGGGTAGTTTCTCAGTAATAGTTTGACAGAAGTTGACTTTAACACAAAAGCTTTAAAGTTATACGGGTTTGATATAAGTGCATTTTTTTAAAATTTTTTTTCTAATCAGCATAACTGAGATATTGGCTGTATGAAAAAATCTGGGACACCCGGTATAGTACTACAAAACGTATATTCTCATTTAGCGCTACAATGGTGCGAGATGGGTGAAAAATGCTTGCAAACATGACTGAAAACGGCCGAGCCCGCGTTAGCTGCCGGATAGTTGGGTGGTACGGGAGATGAGGGGTATTCTTCTGATGAACGGATTACGTGATAATACGCTTCCCCTCATCTCCCGCTCACTCCTACCACTCGACCGCTTTCACCAGGTCGGCCATTTTCAGTCATGTTTGCAAGCATTTTTCACCTATTTCGCAGCATTTTAGTGCAAAAAGAGAATATACGTTTTGTGGTAATGTACTTCTACTTTCAAAATCTGTTTTAGAAATTGAAATCGGACTATCACTAGAGCATCCAGACACGCTGCAAGATAGAGAAAAAAAAACTAATGATCCGGTACAGCATGTTTCGTGTACACACAAAGTACACATGATTCAATACTTTCATGAGAAGAGCCAACCCTATTTCTTGAAAAATGTCGGAGTTATGAATTTTTTTAAAAATCGTAAAATTTTCCGGTTTTCCAGGTTTTCCTCCGTTACTAATGATTTGATAGGGTCGTAAAAAATCTTGTTTTGTTCGTATTTCAATTATCTACAATTCTTTCCATTGGAGCAACCAAATTGCTTTATTAGCTTTCATTTTATTAGCAAAACAATTTCTAAAACACGTTTTTTGTTATTTAAATGTTTATAACAAATTAATAAATGACAGTTGCGAGTCGAAAATATAACAGAATATAACTAGGGACTGTACCATGTGATGATATAGTCGGTTTTCTACTAATATTTTTGTCAGGAAAAAGTGCTCTATTGATTGGCCTATATAGTTTAATTTGTAATAAAGATTAATGACCGATAAAAAAGACCCAGTGCGACAATATTGTTATGGAACTTGCCAGCTGTCCTTTTTTAATTGTAGACAAGAAACTCAGAAAACTGGAAAAAAAGAACTGCTCACAAAAAATACTGTTCTCTTCTTAGTCATGGTATCTTATAAGTCTTAAATATTTGATTTTCCTAACAACTTATAATTAATTGTGAAAGGCTTTCGCGGCCATCGTCACTCACATTGTGGTTCTTCGGGTAGTAAGGCCGACGTATGTTGAGAGAAGATCTCGACGTTTCGCCAACACGAGTGGTTAGCATTTTCAAGAGAAAATTTCTGTTTTTTTTTTATGTCGCTGTCAAATGCTTGACATTTGTTACACGTTGTCTCAATAAATACCTGTGATTTGACGTTCTTACATCTGATTGGTCCATAGCGTTAGCTGACATAGAATCGTTCGCAAACACAGAAATCCGCTGTCGCAGAACATACTCTCAACAACGATAACCATAGAGTGAAATTTGAAGAAACCCAAGTCATCTCTTCAACATCTGTCTATTACCCAAGACTCTTCCGGGAAGCAATTGTAATTCAGAAACACCAGAACAACTTCAACAGAACCGAAGAAGGACTACAATTGAACAAGGTTTGGCTTCCAGTTCTCAAAAATTCTCAATTAGCTCCCTATCCACAAAATAACGGTACGAACGATTCTGTCAGCTAACGCTATGGACCAATCAGATGTAAGAACGTCAAATCACAGGTATTTATTGAGACAACGTATGACAAATGTCAAGCATTTGAAAGCGACATGAAAAAAAAAAACAGAATCTTTCTCTTGAAAATGCTAACCACTCGTGTTGGCGAAACGTCGAGATCTTCTCTCAACATACGTCGGCCTTACTACCCGAAGAACCACTATGTAACTTATAATTATTTAATTGATATTTTCACAGTCCTGTATTATTAATTTTTTTGTATCTGTCGTAGCAATTACTGTCTAAAATATGCTGCTATTCAAAATACTTTAATATTATAGTTACAATTGATATACAGGGTGTAATCTGACTTCTTGCACTACCGTGAATGACGGGTGTGTAGATAATGCCATTTTATAAACGAATTATAGTGGTTAAACATTTGAAAAAATGATTGAAACCAGTTTTAGTTTTTGAAGTCAAGAAGCCAGTGCGGCCAGTACGGCTCTGATCCAGGCAGCTGGGATTCGGCGGACAGCGGTTCTCAACGTTTCGGCAAATTTTATTTTTAAATAGAATTTTTGTTTTTTTTTTCGAATTCTTCCCCTCTGTAACTTGTTATGAAATGGCATAATTTTCAGAAATGATGAATACTTCACAAATTATGAAATAATCTAAGCACAGTGATCACTAGCACAAAAGGGCTTAACAAACACTAAGCACAGTGCTCGCCACAGCTCTGAATGAAATTATCGAATGTTGAATTTCGCAGCAAAGTTCATGAGCTTGTTGAAAATGATCAAGAAAATAGAACTCATTTTCTTCAAATTGATGAAGATAGAAGTAAACAAATAATCTTTCAACTTGTGCCACAGGGAACCGTTTTGGGGTAACTATTTTATATGAATATTGTAAGTAAAATTCATAGTTTCGAATATTATAATGTAATGAAAAACACTGAAATGAAATACGAACTGAAACCACACTAGATTTAGAAAATATCAAAAATTGGTTTGATTTCTACTCACACTAAACTTCTAAAAAAAATGAAATGTATGCCATTTACATTCTATGTAATAAGTAATATCCTACCAGACTTAGGGCCACTGAGACTCATTGATAATAGTAGAATTATAGGAAACGACAGTATCAGACGCTTGAAAAACTTCTGAAATGGGACAAATAAATAGTAGGTATTCCTATTGACAAAATTACGAAGTTCACTATCAAAATCAAAATATCTCAAAACATTTATGGACATAAAATCCCTTAACATTTCTTATTTTTTATGGATACAATCTAAATTAAATTGGGAAGGAGTCATGAAATCTCACCTGAAAAATCTGGAACTGCATTAGAATAACAATTTTCAACAACTTAATTCAAAAGAACAATACACATCCGACCTGTCTTGGAAAACTGTTACCATATATGGAGTGCAGCCCCTAAACACAAACTGAAATTTTCAGATTCTCTCTGAAAAAGAGTCACTCGTCTCGTTGGTGATGCTGAGCTTACAAGCTCACTCACTTCTCTGGAACACCGATGGAATATTGGTGATCTGTCTTTGTTCTGCAGATATTTTCATAGACTCTTCGGAAATATCATCAATTGTTCCACCGTTAGCGGCCCCATCGAGACTGATTCATCGAAGACAGTCTTCACATATTTTTCTCATTACGTTGGAAACATGCTAATCATCCAATTCTCAGATCTCGTCCTTTCAACCAACGGTAAAACTTTGGCACTCACTGCCTCGGGAGGTGTTCGATGAGACATACAGCCTACAGAAATTCAAGATAAACACCATTCCTAGCTATTTTCGCTTGGCTCTCACGATGTTTTTTGAACATTCAGGATTTTCCTCTTGGTGAGAAACAAAACATAAATAAAAAAATTCAAAAGTAGGGTAAATATTACTCACTCAATTCAACTTTAGATTAGAAAAAAAAAGAAGACCCAATCATTTTCTGACAGATAGTGATAGTTATTCATATCTGCCAATCCCAGGTAAATTTCCAGTTTCTACACTTATTTTAGTTTAATTTGAAATTTCAAAATACCAATATTGAATACGATTTGAAAGAAAACTCTGTTCACCCCACTTTGCAAATATCAAGCTTTGATCCATACCATGGCACTGTACCTACATGGGTAATTACCAAAATCGTTTCATGGTGATATCACGGAAATTATAGAAATCGTTATATTGTATAAACTTTTTTGTGAAAACCTTAAAGAAACATTTAGTTTCAAAACATCCTACAATTAATATCATTCTTAAATATATTTCACAATCCTAGAGATCATCTGTATCAAAATTCTCTGATTATGAGTCACTGCCATATAATCCAGTTCCCTAAACGAAAATGACATCTGAAATATTTAATTGAAAGAAGAAATATGTAGAAACAGCTATATATATTTTTATCAACGCTGCCATGAAGTGGGTATGGAACAAAAAACAACATACCTATATCCGTACTGTCATAATAATCCGCAGTTTCTTCCAAAGTAGATGAAAGTACTCGGTTGCTCTTGGTGTATGATAAAATATGTGTTAACAATTACTTATATTTTGTTGTTTACCAACATGTGATTTAAAAACACATGCTGTGTGATTGTGAAAGAAAAATCGGTTGTATAATTAATAGTAATAGTGTTGTTTTTTGTTTCGTCGAAATAATTTGACAATTTCGCCAGTTTGTGTGTGTTCAAATCATAATTGAGTAATAATTTCATCCAGGTAATCATCTTAATCAATAATTCTAATGCATTTTTCAAGTAAAAAATCATGATGATTTTCAGATGGGAATGCTGTAAGAATAAAGTCGAATAATAAGTTCAAACTATTTCAAATGAAAATATTTAGGCTGCTGCCAAAACGAATTTTAGCTGCTAAAAATAAGAGAAAAAGTAACATGCAAGGACCAGGTGGACAATGTTGTGGAAAGGACAAAATTAAACACGAAAACACCTAAAATGGTGAAATGGCTATGTAGTTTAGCGGTTGAAAACGGAAAAGTAGATAATGAAAAAATAAAGAACTTTTTTCTTCAACACTTTTCGATATAACCTTTAATTAACCATCAAAATGGCGAAAAACCAATTTTTCAGTATTTAGTTTTTATCTCGCGTATAAATGATTCACTTTTGATTAAAATATGTAGAAATATGTCTTTTTTGGTGTGGAATGATCGTGATTTTTACGCAATTCTGAGAACGACTCTGAAGAAAAAATTCATGATCTTCCATGAAACCCTTCCTATATCGATGGTATCATACACTACCGAAGATAATATTGAAGGTGTTTGTAGTGCGATAATAAATATGTGTCCATCACAAATACCTCTTCATTGGGAAATGTTAATAAGCAATTTGACTTTGTAATCTTGAATTATTCTGAATGTTTACACACAAAATACTTTTTGACTTCTGAAATTTGTATTCTGTACCTACATTTTTATTATCATTGAATTTTAATGTATTACCTAAGCAGCTGAATATTATCATTTTGGATAACAATACTGATGGTTCAAACATTTCTCATTTGTTGGAGATGTTAAAAAAAATTAAGAAAAAGAAATTATAATTGAAGGGAAATTATAATCATTATTTTATTTAAAGCTAGCTGGCAACTCTGTTTCCTTTGTTTTATTCGATATCTCAGAAGCTAGCGGTTCTGTTAAACGGCTCTTTGCTGAATAAATTCCAGTGTTGGCAAGCTTTGTGAGCAGTTCCCTTCTTTCTTCTTCATTCATTGATGGTATATGGGGTTGCTGGGAACTTCTATCTCTGCTATCGGCTTAACTTTTCTACCCCAATCCATATCACTTACCTTCATCATCTCCACATTTTTTTTTAGGAGGAACTGGCCACGTCGATAACTTACCTGTGCAAGACACGGAGCTTCCATCCGTAATACTAGATTCAGCATGCAGGACAAATAATACAGTGAATGACGAACCTGCAATGAATAATTATGATTAGTTTTTCAACTCTGATAGAGATTGTCGATTAACACTATCACAATTTAGCATCTGTGAAATTGACTTTCTTCGCCATGAATTTTTGAATTGCCCCTGAGCTATAACTTTCATGGGCCTTCAAGCTTTTTATAGCTTTCAACTGCTTCATTGTGTAGTAGCTAGGAGTCTCCACTAAATAAGCATGGTCACAGTTAGTAAATCAGTTTGGGGCATCAAACATTCACTCATTGTAAGAGTGTACGGATCAATGTTATTTATCACTTCAATTTTCTTCAAATATCGTGCAAGAACATTTCCCGATAGTGTTGCAAAATATGAACTCCGCAACAGCGACATTATTGCAATAGTCCACTAAGCAGTCTCTTCCTGTTATCATTGAATTCTATAAACAACTAATATAAAAACTTTTCTCAAAAACTAGAGCACAGGAGATACAAAATTGATGTTATTCAAACAAAAATAACAACGCAACTGAATTGTAAACAAATGTTGTGTGCCTCTCAGCAAGAATGGCCGACCTGTTAAAGTCTCGTGTTCTGGAATGGTCTATACTGAAAAATCGGTTTTTTGCCATTTTCACGGTTGATTTGAGGTTATGTCAAAAAGTATTGAATGAAGAAGTTTTCGATTTTTCCATTATCTACAACTTTTTCATTGTACCGTTTTCAACCCCTAAACTGCATTCCCATGTAACCTTTTTGAGTGTTTTCGTGTTCGAATATTCCTTCTCCTAAAAGTTGGAATCTCAATAACATTCTCCACCTGGTCCTTGCTTGTTACTTTTTTTCTACAACTATTGAAAATCACTGAAAATATTGAGAGACTTGTCGGTTTTTCTCAATTTTTAGCGGTTTAACGATCAATAAACTACCAAGTCGCATAGATCATTTGAATGCAGACATTTCAACAATTGAAAAGATCAGTTACAGACCTTCGAAATACAAAGAAACACCAGAACAATTGTTTGTGGAAGGTATTTTTTTCGAAAAATGTACATAACGTTCACCAGTATGCCTACCAGGCTGGCAAATCAACAGAACTTGCCCTCAATAACCTTGTCTCAGGAATAAGCGACGCCCTGGAACGCCAGGAAATAGCAGTCGCTGCATTCTTGGACATAGAAGGAGCATTTAACAATGCACTACCTCACTCCCTATATGAGGCCACTGTCTCTGGAGGGATTGAACCAATACTATGTGACTGGATAAGAACTATGCTTCACAACAGAACTATAACGACCTCTCTACAGGGGGAAAGTGTCAGCTTCAAGCCAGCCAGGGGCTGTCCCCAGGGGGGTCCTCTCCCCACTGTTATTGTCACTGCTGGTGGATGATCTGATGACCATTCTCTCGCTTTGGGAGGTTGATCTGCAACCATATGCTGAAAATCTGATCCTAGTAATAAACGATAAAACCGAAGAGACGATCTCCTACGTCCTTCAGGATATATTGGATACCATATATAAATGGTGTGAGAGGGAGAAAATGTCCATTAACCCCCACAAAATGGTCATAGTACCATTCACCAGGAAAAGGAAGCTGGAACATTCAATCAATGGTATGATAATTCCTTTTGCGAGTGAAGCAAAATATCTGGGAATAACCCTGGATAAAAAACTTAATTGGAACTCGCACTTGGAAAAGACTATCCGGAAGGCTAGTCTTTCATTATGGACATGCAGCAGAATATGTGGCAAAACATGGGGCATTTCACCAAAACACGTATACTGGTTGTACGTGACCGTCATACGTCCAATGATAACGTATGGCTCTATAGTCTTTAGCAAGGGACATAAAAAAATGGCCATTGCTAAACTTAACGGACTACAGAGACAAGCGTGCCTGGCGATTACTGGAAGCATTCGCTCCACGCCAACGGCAGCAATGGAAGTCCTCCTTGGATTACTTCCTCTCCACATAGTTCTGGAGAGAGAGGCAAGATGGGCAACATACTGACTATCAAGCGGCCATTAGTCTACCGCAGGCATGTGTCATGAGAGGCAGCGGCATGCTGGAGGGCATAATAGCTCACAACATTCTAGGAATGCCCTCAGACATCATGCCTAAAACTATCAACCTTCACACGTCCTACACTGTGGTCTTTTCCGAAAGAGAAGACTGGGTCCGGAATGAAACCAACCTATGTAGGGCAAATGAACGTTGGTTCACCGATGGTTCCAAAACTCAGGAAGGCGTCGGAGCCGGAATATATGGGATGAACCCAGTAGTGAAACGCTCGTTCAGTATGGGCAAACTAGCTACGATATTTCAGGCAGAGGTATATGCCATTGAAATGTGTGCCAGGGAGCTGGAAAATCGAACCACACACGAAAAACAATAAAAATATTTTCATATAGTCAAGCAGCACTTAAAGCGCTAGAATCCAACTGCTTTAAATCTAGGGCAGTATGGAACTGCAGAGACACCTTAAACCGAATGGCGCAACGCAACAACGTTACCCTAGTCTGGATACCAGGTCACACAGGCCTAGAAGGAAACGAAATAGCGGACGCCCTAGCAAAAGGGGGGCCGAAACAACGTTCACTGGACCTGAACCGGTAATCGGTTTAGCATATAGCACTGCCAAGAATGTCATAACAGCTTGGGCAGACAATAAAAGACTCGAGTACTGGCGTAGTCTACCGGGCCTAGCCCATTCCAAAGCATTTATTGCTTGTACAAGGAAAAAACAGGACTCTGACAAACTGCTAGAACTCAGCAGAGCGCATCTCAGAGTTATAGTAGGTTTGCTTACTGGCCACTGCAAACTCAAATATCACATGCATAAAATCGGAGTTGCATGCATGCATGGAGGATGATGAAACGGCTGAACACATTCTGTGTACTTGCCCTGCAGCGGCCAGAACCAGATTATCAATATTTGGCGATACGACAGTAAGGTCAGAAAACCTGGTAAATTGTTCTCCCAATGTATTCCTCAATTCCGTCAAGAGATTGGATATACTGGGAGAAATATAACCATAGGGTGAGCCACAATAGGCCATTGGCCGCAGTGGAGGGCCTGATATGTGCCCACTCACGTTCAAACCTACATAACGAAAACTAGTCGTCTTCTGAATTGTGAAAAAATCGTGTTCATTTGACACCAAAATATGTATATGCTTACGGATGTTCATGTAAATTAAATCATTTATACGCGAGAAAAAAATTAAATACGGAAAAATCGGTTTTCTGCCATTTTGACGGTTGATTTGAGGTTATATCGAAAAGTGTATGATACAACTTCGACATTGAAAAATTTCCGATAAGAGGACATGTTTCGCTGCAAATCGCAAAAAACCGTTTTCAACCCCTAAACTGTATCCCCATTGTACCATTTTGTGTGGTTTCGTGTTTAATTATTTTTTTTTCGTCAAAGTTGGAACCTCATCAACATCACCCACATGGTCTTTGCCTGTTACATTTTTTTCACAAAAATTATAAACACCAGTTTTATGTTTTGGAACCATTGTTCAAATTGAAATTGTCAATTTTAGCAACGTACCTACCCACTAATAAATTGCGACTGTTCACGTGTTACAAAAATCATGAAACAAGAATGAATTGATTTTATGATCTCCAGATTTCTCCTTTGGGAGTGAGTAGGGTGTCGCTACTTCCTTCACACTCCTGCATTTAATGCAATTGAAAAAGAAAAGTCCCTCAATCTCGGTTATTTTATTTCTGATTTGTTCCGCAAAAGTAAACAGTAGCACAGTGGACAAGAATCCACTTATCTGCCATTAATAATAATCAAGGATTTGAATGCGTCGCTGAAGTCATCATTTTACCGAAGAATAATAATTATGTACAGTAGGTATCATAAGTAATGCTTTTATTGTGAAATTACATGGTTTAAAATGTAGTAAGAGAGAGCATTTAATAAAAAAAATATTCAATATTCGATAAACTAAAATATGCTCATACAAATCTGAAATGTTTGTGAGGGAAGATATTCATATACCTACTTACAGTGAGTGTCAAAATAATTCCACCATACATCAGGAAACACTTTTAATATCAATTTGTCAGGAAATTTTATTCTCAAAAAAGTTGGTGCATCACGAAAAACTCTCATTGGTGTCATCAGACTTCTACATTTCCAATCGTTATACAGAGGAGAATAAAAATTGAAATCACAGTCTCTTGATCAGCGAAGGGTCGAGGGGTTTAAAGCCTCGCATGGTCATCGGTCTCGTGCATGGCATCACAAAGGTAAGGGATGCGTCTTCCCTAGCTCACAGAAGTCTTTCGAAGACTTCCGAGGATTGCGCGTAGAGGTGCAATCGGTTGGCGGAAAAAACAAACAACAACAAATAACAAATAACATACTTTCTAATCTAAGTTTGCAGGTGTATTATTTTATTTTTCAGTTTGAAAATTTATATATAGGGCGTAATTTAACTTTCTGCACTCCCATGAATGACTGGTGAATAATTCCATTTTATTACGAATTACAGCAATTAAAAATACGAAGAAAATAATTGGAAAAATTAATTTTGGTTTTTAAAATCTACCCACTTTTAGGAACTGCTGTACGCCGAACCTCAGCTGATTGAATCAGACCCGTAAGCAGCCAATGGTGACTTACGGCTCTGGACCAGACAGCTGAGGTGTGGCGGACAGCGGCTCCCAATATTTGGCAAATTCTAAAAACCAAAATTAATTTTAATTTTTTTTTTCAATTTTTCTACCACTACTATTTGTTATAAAATGACATACACTAGTCCTTTGCGGAAGTACCAGAGGTTAGAGTACACCCTGTATAACTTAGATCCTTTATGTACTGAAGTAATAGAAACATAAACTACGTGACAGAATCAATTTTATAATCTTGTAGATTCGGCAGGTTTTATCCCGCAAAACGGAAAGGACTTATTAAGTGACATCTGGAGGTATTAAGGTCGTCGCTGATTGTGAAAATTTTTATTTTTACACCTTTTCGTAATTTTTGAAGTAGAATTTTGAAATTTTCAGAATTGAGATGCTTCAAAAACTTCAAATAACTGAAAAAATGTTATTTCAAGTGTTAAACACTTCAAGCCAGTGGTGATGAATCCACTGACATTTCCGAAATATTATAGTAGGAGGCACAAGAAAGTGCTCGCGACCTCTTTTTACGAGCCCTCTTTAAAGAGCACAAAGGTCTAAGTACTAAGCACCGATTTGAAATGTGTTCGTAATCAAATTAATCACGAGCTCACAAGGGCTCAGATTGCTTAAACAAGCTTTAAGCACACTGCTCATGTTCATGATCTTCTTAAAAACTATTCAGAAAATGGAACTCAATTTGTTGAAATTGATTTAATCTGTTGTGTCACAGGGAAACATTTCTGAGCCACTTCAATGGCCCACAATATTGTAGTTAAAATTTATATTTTCGCACATGACACAGTTAATATTAAATGGAAAAAACTAGAATGAAATATAGACTAACATCACATATGATTTGAAATTATCAGAAATTGATCAATGATAATCTACTAAAAATAAATTAAAAAACGAAATATATGCCAATCACATTTTATAATAATATCCTGCCAGAGTTAGTACGATAGTATCAGGTAGGTTAGTAGGTCTGGCAGGTAGGTATTCCTGTTGAGGCATTACGAAGATTAGTGTCAAAGTTCTACTATCTCAATACATTTATGAACATAAAAACAATTAATATCATTTATATTTTATAAATACGGTCTCAATTAAGTTAGTGGATTCTACCTTTGAGAGGAGTTATGAAATCCTACCTGAGAAATCTGGTGCTGCACTACAATAACAATTTTCATGCAAGGTTTTGAAAAACGATTCCAACAAATCTTTTCAGGTCGAAGTTTTTTTTTTTTCGAACGAAGTAATTGAACACTTTTAAGGGCATCTTATCTGGCCAGTTTCACACATCTCACATGATAGTGTGGGAGTCCCCTGAGTCCGAATTGAATCCTCCTCAGATATACCCACTAAACACTCCACCTCGTGTGTAGTAGGCTCGTCCTGCCGGAGCATATCGTTGTGCCCACATTCCATTACACCCACATTTCGATGCACCCACATTTCGTTTCGCCCACATTTCGTTATGCCCACAGCTTCCGAACATAGCCGAATCAAGCGCTGTTACCAAATGCTGGCATGCAATTCTCTAAAAAAATAATTGAGTGCCTAATGAGACATTCAATGAAATTGCTGGCTTGCCTAACAGTTCGCTGGTAGGTGTTATAGGTTTTCTATGAGTGGCATACTTATCTTAAATGGTGTTCCTTTCTCACCGTCGCGAAAGTAAGTCGGTGACAAAGCAGCCGAAAGACTGTTAACTATGTGGGTGTAATGAGATGTGGTCCTATCGAAATTTGGACAAAAAGCAAATTTCATTGAATGTGGGTGTAACGAAATGTCTCATTAAGCCTACAATTATTTTTTTAGAGAATTGCATGTCAGCATTTGGCAACAGCGCTTGATTCGGCTATGTTCGGAAGCTGTGGGTATAACGTAATGTGGGCATAACGAAATGTGGGCGGAACGAAATGTGGGTGCAAAGAAATGTTGGTGTAATGGGATGTGGGCACAACGCAACGCACCCGTCCAGCCAACCAGGCTGCCTCGAAGACACGTAGGCCTATAGAGGCCTATTGTATCTTGCCATCTCTTTCTCGGGCAATCAGAAAAATTTCAGTCGCTAGTATTTGAACCCATGACCGGAACCGGAATGACTTCGAAGTTACTTCAATTTTTAAAATGGACGCTCCATAATTCTGTTTAGATAAAAATAAAAAGTTTCATTTTTTTTAAAGCACAATACACAGCTGTAATCAGATGTAATCCAATATTCGTATGAGGAAGGAGTCATTTTCTGTCAGATAGTGACTGTTACCCATATATGCCAATCTACGGTGAATTTCAAATTCCTAGAAATGAACTACTTGCCAGATGAAGTATGACAGCCAAAAATTGCCTAATTTTGACTAGCTATAATTTGTACATTTCTTGGCCGTTGTTGGATTTTCACCCAAAGGTGGAGAGCGTCATCCCTGGTCTATGCGTCTCTGGTTCCATTTTTTGCAGTTCGTTCTCTTTGTTTATGGTGAGAATTTAGAGCCGGAAACTTTTCAAATCTTTGACCAATAATTTGGGACATAAGTGGGACCCTAGAATTTTTTTTCAGATTGTTGGGCCGATACCTCCAGACATCTTTGATATATTTTTGATAAATTGTGTTGCTATGAAAATATCGCCATTTTATGAAATTCCGTTTTTATTCTAAAATGAGGCATTTTTTAGTTAAACAATAGAAGTCGCCATCTAAACTGCAACAAGGGATAATTCTAATGAAGATAATTGAAACCAGTGGAGCACAAAAAGGGGTTTATGATATTTAGAAACGAAAATTCGTTTTCATTGAAAAAATTTAACAGTTTTATTGATCGTTACAGTTAAAAAAAAATGTTATAAAATTGTTATTTCCGTCAACCGATTGCACCCCTACGCGCAACCCTCGGAAGTCTTCGAGAGACTTGTGTGAGCTAGGGAAGACGCAGCTCTTACCTTTTAACGTGTGGTGCCATACACGAGACCGATGACCATGCGAGGCTTTGAACCCTCGACCCTTCGCTCCAAAGGCGAAGGCTCTACCACTACGGCCACCACGGCCATACTTTTGATCAGCATGATGCTGACTAATTCGGAGGCGTGCAAAAGGGGATTCTGTAATGTCGACAAATTAAAATTCCACTTTAATTTTTTTTTTACTTTTTTCTTATCTAAGATGATCATCCATGTAATTCATTGGCGTATGAAAGAGGATCCATTATACAAGGTGAGAAAAGTTTGATTAATTTGGAAACATTTTTAATAATTTTATTAAGTGTTGTTCTTCGTTCGCCTAGTGAAAATTTTTGTAATCATGGGTATTTATGACGAGCCTTCAATCCCTGACCATGTACGAACGGGCCTACTGGTAGTGTCAGAAAGCAGTAGTAGTTGCCTTTGTTGACTTCTATATTTATCAATTCTGCTTCGGAAAGTCGCGACATTTCTTTCGACCTAAAAATAATGCAATCAAAATATCAACATATTATTTCTGCATGTTAATGTGAATAAAAATGTCACTAAGCAAATAAGGTTTTGACATTAGATTGCATTTTAAGTCAGAACAAATATCAATTATTGTTATCGTCTAAATGACACTACTTATTAGTACAGATTTGGAAAACATTTTAAGATGGAAGAAGGAAATTATACAATACTTACTTGATGTCAAGAAATCATCTGTAGGAAAGAGAAGCTAACAAGGGTACTGACGCTTACCGACACGGCTGAGGAAGTCGAAAAATAACAAATAACAAGTCAGGACCGAGCAATAGTACGCACTGCAATCAGAAATAGGGTTTGGACCGCCAAAAGAATCCAAGCGCACCTTCAGTTAAATGTTTCAGCAAACACTATCAGAAGGCGCTCACATGACCATGGATTAAATGCTCTGATTCAGGAAGTTCTTCCGCATGCTCGAAATTATACCAAAATGTTAATCGTAGTAAATTGCCTCCCAGATCTCCAGACTTGAATCCTATTGAGCACGTATGGAGTTGGATGAAGTTGGAGTTTTCCCGAAGGGAACGTCAGCCAGAAACTCTTGACGATCTCGAAGGGATGATTCTGGACCTTTGGGATGCAGTTCCTATAGAACTTATCAACGAATTAATTTCGAGCATGCCAAGTCGTTGCCAGGCAGTTATTTAGGCTAGAGGGCAGCCAACGCCTTACTAAATAGAGTTATTATTCTTATTTTATAAATATTTGGGGTATCTTTTTAGTTTTTTAAATAACGTTTTCTTATGTACGTAAACATATGGATCCTTTTTTGTACGCCGGTGAATTCATTAAAAAAAATTTATTACATGTATGCACCTTGTAATAAATGAAGAAAAAAAAGAAACTGGAATTTTAATTTGTCTGCATCACAGAATCCCCTTTTGCACACCTCTGAATTTGTCAGCATCATGCTAATTACAGGTATGGCATCTTTTTACCTGTAACGACCAATAAAACTGTTGAAATTTTTCATTAAAAACTAATTTTTGTTTCTAAATATCATACACCCCTTTTTGCGCGCCACTGGTGTTAATCATCTTCAGTAGAAAAATTCCTTGCTGCAGTTTAGATGGTGGCTGTTATTGTTTACCAAATTTTAAAATAAAAACAGAATTTCATAAAATGGCGATATTTCCATAGCAATGCAATTTATCAAAAATGCCTCTGAATTTGTCAGCATCATGCTAATTAGAGGTATGGCATCTTTTTAACGTGCCTTCGGCGTCGGGCGAGGAGTGCCCACGGCGATTCCAAACAGCGTTGGTTGAAAGCCGTGGGTCTTCGTCCAGTCAACATGGTAGTGGCTGAAAAGTCACGAACGGTCACCCATCCAACGTAGGCTGGAGGGATCCAGTCTGACATGGGTATGCAGTATGGGTGAAAACGACTGCAGACGGCGACCCATCAACGTTGTCGGAGGAATCTGACTAACATGGGTACCTAGGGGGAAGGGGAGCCCCGTCAAGGCAACTTGATGCCCTTCCATAAGGTGTTGGCCTCTAGGGGGCGGGGGTTTCCGTTGGATAGGACAATGGAAAACAACACCGTAATTTGGTAGAGGGGGCCAATGCTCTCACCCTTAGGGTTGGGGTGGGAGGCAATGCCCCCCTCGGCGGGTGAGCAACGCTGAATTTGCTCAGGCACTGACACTGCAGAGCCAGTAGTATACTTCAGTATACGGCCTCACCATTGGTAATACGCAAATGGCAGCTCGACCTGTGTTGTCTCCGGACTGCACAGGACGTGGCGCGCTGATTTGGCGTATCCAAATCTCCACTGCGTCCGCAGCCGCGGCGCGGATAAACCGAAAGGTAGGTGCCGTGAGCGGTGTCGGGGCGTAGTGGATCACGGGTGGCGATAGGCCTATCGCCATACCAAATCTTAATATATTTGTAACGACCAATAAAACTGTTGAATTTTTTCAATAAAAACGAATTTTTGTTTCTGAATATCATACACCTCTTTTTGCGCTCCACTGGTGTTAATTATCTCTTGCTGCAGTTTAGATGGTGGCTGTTATTGTTTAACACATTTTAAAATAAAAACAGAATTTCATAAAATCGCGATATATCCATAGCAATGCAATTTATCAAAAATATTTCAAAGAAGTCTCAAGGAATTGGCCCATCAGTTCACCCAACATCTAAAAATCAAATTCTAGGGTCCCTCACATTTCCCAAATTATTGATCAAAAATTTGAAATGTTTCCGGCTCTAAATTCTCACCCTGTACAAAGAGAACGAATTGCAAAAAGGAAGGCCGACGCCAATGACGCTTTCCACTTTTGGTTGAAAATCCAACATCGGCCAAGAAATATCCAAGTTATAGCTTGTCAAAATTAGGCAATTTTTTGGCTGTCCCACTTCTTCTAGCAAGTCTACTTTATTTTAATTTGTAATTTTGAAATATGTTGAATAAGATTTTAAAAAATACTCTTTGTTCACCCCACTTTGTAAATCTCAAGCTTTGATCCATACCATGGTGGTGTACATGGGTAATTATCAAAATACTATCATGGTGATCTCATGGAAATTGGAGAAATTGTTACTTTGAATAAACTTGTTCACATCTTCCTCTGCTGAAAACGTGAAGAAACATTTAGTTCCAAAATACTTATCTTACAATTAACAATATCAGTCTTGGACATATTTCACAATCCTTTAGAAACCACCTGAATTTCAAAACCCTCTTGTTATGAGTCACCGCAATAAAATCAACAGTTCCCTAAACGAAAATCAGATCCTGAAACATTCAATTGTAAGAAGCAATAATGTAGAAATAGCTATCTGTATTTCTGTCAACGTTGCCATGAAGTATGGAACAAAAAACAACATAATAATATATTCGTGCTGTCATAATTCGCAGTTTCTTCCAATTCACTCGAAAGTAGTCGGTTGCTCTTCGTTTATAATCAAATGTGTATTAAAAATTACTTATATTTTGTTGTTTACCTACATGTGATTCGAACAAAGTCGCTTTGTGTCTGTGAAGAGAAAAATCGGTTGTGTAATTAATAGTGATAGTGCTGTTTTTTGTTTCGTCGAAATAATTTGACAATCTAACCAGTTTGTGTTATCAAAAGTTCTGTTGGTGCTTTGAAGTAATAATTTCATCCAGGTAATCAACTTTATCAACAAATCTAATGAAATTTTCAAGTAAAATCATGATGCTTTTCAGGTGGGAATGCTGTAAGAATTAAATCGATACAGGTAAGTTCAAACTATTTCAAAAGTGTATATTGTTTTGGAACCATTGTTCATATCGAAATTGTCAATTTTAGCAAAGTAGCTACTAATAATTTGCGAGTGTTCACGTGTTACAAAAATCATGAATCAAGAATGAATCAATTTTATAATCTCTAGATCTATCTTCTCAGAGTGAATAGAAAATGTCGCTACTTCCCTCTCACTCGCTGGTGAATCTCTTTTTTAATTTGCTTTTTAGGTTCACTTGTAACTTCCTAACAAACAATGAAACAAACAATAAAATCTTGGAAGGTAATTTACACACACTTCTAGTCTTCCAAAAAATCTAAAATTTGTCACACGTGTCAAGGACAAATGACAATACAAGAATTTCATATACGAATGTAATAATAATAATAATGATTGTGAATTTGTAAATTAAATTTTCACCTACTTCCGAATAATCTAAAATTCGTCACACGTTTCAAGTACCGACGACTGTACAAAACTTTCATGATATAGATGTAATAATAATGATAGTGAAGAAAATTTTAATGATGAGAAAATTATGATGATATTATAGGTATAGCTATTAGTAAATGATGTGATCATGAAAATGTAAGTGAGAAGCACCCCACGCCGTATTATTGCATATGTTAATGATATGATAATAATGATAGTGATGTTTATCTGTTCGGTAACAATTTTGCAATCGATTTTTCAAACACAGCTTAGAATTGGATGATAAGGCAATATCACAGCATTATAATAATGTTGTAATATCTAACAATAATAAGAAAATGAGACGAGTTAAAAAAATTCGTGCTAATCCAACTTTGAATGCATTCTGTACCAGCTATGAATATGTTGAAGTTATGTAAGACTGAAAAGTAGAAAATGAAAATTTATAATTCAGAAAACTGAAAAACATGCTTTTATCACGCACTAAAAATTGTAATTAAAATTACTTCTTTTAGTTACGATATAAGTACCTATAGGCCAAGCTGTTGTTAAAAATAAGAGTCTCTCTTCACACAAAATAAAAGACGCAAACGGCCTATACTACTTTTTATAAGATAGTTCGTCAATGAAAGCCACGGTTTTCGCCCCAGCAACATCACGTTGTGGAATTTTCTAAACAAGAAATAGTGAAAAAATTACTTTTTTGGTTATTTGGAAATATCTCAAAACATTATTCAAGGGAACATTTTACAGTCGAAGGAACTTTTGTAGAGATTTATAAAACCTACAAAATGTTTATTTATACGCCCAGATCAGTCCATTTTTCACTGAGAAAATCCGGGAAAACCTCGAAAAGGAGACCATTTTTCGAAAATTCATAATTATTATAAATCTGAAGGTGGACAAACAATATTGCGGAAACTGATAGATAATAAAATGTGGTTCAACTGTGCGCAAGATGGTTTCTGTCTGATTCGTAGTTTTTGGACAATCGCGTTATAAACAATTTAAGGGCAAATCTTTCTGAATGCGCCGATTTGAGGAAAATCATTCCATTCAAATTCTGTGAACGGCATATGGAAGTAGAGATCAATATCTACAATTTGTATATTTTGGATTTTCACCTGAGAGGTGGGAAATGTGTTGAAAATGTCACTGGAATAGTTACTCTAAATGCTTCAAAGTGCACCTGAAGTCGCCCGAACTCAACTCGTATTAACTTTTGCAAGTTGGCACTTTAGTCCCGTATAACAGGGACTATAATATATCTTTCAGTCCCTAGGGAGATAAAGTTGCATTTCAAATCCCTAGGGACATAAAGTAAAAATCAAACTTTACCGCAACTACACTATTAATAACTAGGACAAAAATTAGGAAATATTCCATTTTAAATCTTTATTGATTGAATTAACTTTGTAAGTTATACTAATATTATTACAATTGATGAAACTAAATGGGCGATTATTTGTTAACATTAAATGAAAAATTTTGTAGACACTGTTGCTATAACGTTACCTACTCAGTAATCCAAGTACCGTGTTTATATAACTCATCAAAATTATTAATTGTAGCAATGTTGAAAGTTATAATACTATGGGAAGTGCAAAAAATAGCGTATATGCCTCAAGACTAAAGATATATTTTATCCCTTACGTGAGTATCATCACGTGCGGGATTAAAACATTCACTTTAGTCCCTTGTTATATAATATACTATAGTGCGACTTCGGGTGAAGTCGAGTGACTTCGGACGCACTTTGAGGCGTTTTGATCAACTTTCAGTGACATTTTCAACATATTTCTCACCTTTCAGGTGAAAATCCAAAATATGCAAATTAGATATTTATCTCTACTTCCAGGTGCCGTATATAGAATTTGAATAGGACGATTTTTCTTAAATCGGCGCATCTTGCAAGATGTGGTCTTAAATTGTTAATATCGCGATTGTGCAAACATGCACTACACATCGGAGAGAAAACATCTTGCGTATAGTTGAACGACATATTATTATTTATCAGTTTTCGCAATATTATTTGTCCAGCTTCAGATTTATAAAAATTATAAATTTTTGAAAAATAGTCTCCTTTTAGAGGATTTCCCGGATTTTCTCAGTGAAAAATTCACCGATCCGGTCGTATGAAAATCCATTTTGTAGGTATTATAAATCCTTGAATAAACTTTGATATATTTCCAAAAAACCAAAAGAGTTGTAATTTTTTTCACTAGTGCTTGTTTAAAAAATTCCACAAAGCGTTTTGGCTGGGGCGAAAACTGAGGTTTTCATTAACGAACTATCTTATAAAAATAATATAGGCCACTTGCGTCTTTTATTTGGTGGAGAAAAAACCTCTACATAACTTACTTACATAGTTTATTAGTCTTTCGAAAATTTACATTTTATAGACATGTCAATTCCTAAGCCTAGACGATACAGAGTAAAATTACAGTTTAAAAAATAATGGTGACGTTAAAAATAATCATGGTTAGATCAAGAAAAATGACAATGATCTAATAAAACAGTATACAATAAAATTATGAAATCTAAAATCAAAAAGATCTTAATAAAATATATGAAGTAGCATTATCCAGTAGAGTGTCAGATATATAGGTAGAATCCACACAATATGATAAAAATAGATTTATAACATATAGAGCAAATTTAGAAGATGAATTTGGTTTTAGTAGTATGAATTAATGGACTAAATGGAATATGGTAACCTACAGCTTATAATATGAATTACAAATCATACTTTAGATATGACGAATGTAGCAATAGATGAGTCTGCTATCAGCCGTGAATCAGTATTGTCAAATGAAGAGTTCGTTTTTGTTGGTAATTAGAAGAGAAAACTCATGAAAATTGTATATATAGTTTTCGGATAAAATATTACTCAATATGGATTTGAATTTCCTTAGAGGTAAGATTCGGAATTGAGATGGTAAGCCGTTATAGAGCCCAGAATCAATTTTAGAGGTCCTCTGTAGCCTCTTTCGTGGTTCAACTATTTTATTTTTGTGTCTGGTATGGTAATTATGTATTTCTTCATGTGTTGTATAGCTTTCGATATTTGTTTTGATACGCAACAATTTATGGTATATAATGAGAGCAAAAACCGTCATAATTCTGAGCGCTGGAAACAGTGGTATGCAACTAGATTCCCTGTTTGCGTTTATGATACATCTTATAGCTGCCTTTTGTAAGAAGAATATTTTATGAATGTGTGTCTGGGCTGTATTACCCCAGGATAGAATGCCATACTGAAGGTGTGATTGAAACAGTGAATAGTAAGTAGTTAACGCAGCTGACTGGTGAATAAACTCCCGTACTTTCTTTATCGCAACGACTGCTCGAGATAGTTTGGTATATAAAATGTCGACATGTTTTGACCACAATAGATGACTATCAATTTGAATTCCTAAGAATTTCACACTTCCATAACTCATTTCGTCGTTGATGAGATCTATTGGCCTACAAACGAAATTCAAAGCCACAGTTTTGCTCTCGTTCACTATGAGATCATTACTCGAAAACCATAGTTGAGCTTGATGCCTGATATTTTCATGCTCTATCTTGACTATACTGACTGCAAATGTAGCAAATGTAGCATCGTCGGCGAATAGTACAGATAATCTATTGTTTGCAGCCATATTATGAGATAAATCATTTATATAGATGAGAAATAAGAGAGGGCCCAAAATAGAGCCTTGTGGTACTCCTCTATCTATTTTCAAGAATTGGCTTCTTTTAGTTTGACTTTCCACTAGCTGAGTTCTGTTGCTCAAATATGAGTTGAAAAATTCGTGACAGGTTCCCCTGATGCCACCGTAATACATTTTGTTTAGCAGAATTGAATGGTCAATGGAATCAATGGAGTCATATCTTGGTTTAATTAACCTTGCCAATATTTTAAATTCATTGTAGAGGAAACGCATACATATATTCTTTTAAACAATATATGGTGGATGATAGACACTTCCGGTAGTTATTAGTAAGCTTATACCTCTTTTTAAATCCAATGGTTGATTCAGAAAGCGTGGAGCGCTTTTCATTTGTGTGCACTTTTAATTATTTTAAACAAAGCTCTCCCTACTATTTGAATCATCCATTGGATATAAAAGAAGAGACAAGCTTACTGATAAATATTAAAGGTCTCTATCACCCACCATTTATTGTTTGAAAAAATGTATGATGAAGTTAATGTAAGTATTTGCAAGGTTAAATTTCATACAGATTGGTGCCTATAATTTTTGTGAAAAATAAAAAGTAACAGGCAAGGACCAGGTGGAGAATGTTGTTGAGGTTCCAACTTTGAGGGAAAAAAATATTTAAACACGAAAACACTCAAAATGTTGAAAAGGGGATGTAGTTTAGAGGTTCAAAACGGTTTTTTGCTATTTGCGGCGAAACATACTTTTCAAATACTTTTCAACAGAACCTCAAATTAACCGTCAAAATGGCGAAAAACTAATTTTCCAGTATTTAATTTTTTTCTCGTTTATAAATGATTCAATTTACATGAAAATCTGTAGGAATTTGTCATTTTTGGCGTCGAATGGGCATGATTTTTTCGCAATTCAGAAGACTACTAGTTTTTGAGTTATGTACATTTTTTAAAAAAAATCTTCCACGAACAATTGTCTTGGTGTTTTTTGTATTTCGAAGGTCTATAAGTGATCATTCTAATTATTGAAATGTCTACTTTCAAATGGTCTATGTAACTTGATGGTTTATTGATCGTTAAACCGCATAAAATTGAGAAAAACCGACAACAAGTCTCTCTGAATCATAATGTTCTCAAAATTTTGTTGTCAAAATGAATAAAAATGATATTAATACTCTTATTTTGTAGTGTAATTATATGAACGGGGCCAGGTAGCCGACTGGTTAAAGCGACATTGTTCCAATCACTTTTAGGCTGCCAGTGAAATGTTCAAACCCTACCGACTGCAGAATTTTTTCTGATGGACCGAGAAAGTGCTAGGAATCGCACGTAAAAAGATAAGACCTCGTTAATCCTTAGCTCGCACAAGTTTCGACTTCTGAGGGCTGCCGTTCGTAAGGGGACGACAGCTGGTTGACGGAAAAAACAATTTTAAACAATTTTTCAACCACTATTCGAATATTTCATTATAAATGATTTAATATAAACTAGTTTTTTTTTTATAATGAAGAAAGTCTAAAATCATTGAAAATTTTGAGAAAATCATAAGTCAGAGAGACATTTATCTCTATTTTATACGTTTTAACGAAGAATAAACCACCAAGTTACATAGACCATTTGAAAGTAGACCATTTTACAATTAAAATGATCACTTATTGACCTTCGAAATACAAAAAACACCAAGACAATTGTTCGTGTAAATAACTCGAATTCTGAATTGTTAAAAAATCATGCCCATTCGACACTGAATAATACATATTCCTACATATTTTCATGTGAATTAAATCATTTATACGCGAGAAAAAAGTTAAATACTGAAAAATCGGTTTTTCGCCATTTTGACGGTTAATTTGAGGTTCTTTCGAAATTATGGAATTCAAAAGTTTTCGATTTTTGCATTATTTACAACTATTCTATCGCACATTTTTCAATAAGAGGTCACGTTTTGGCACAAATCGCAAAAACCCGTTTTTCTATTTGGAGTCTAAAATGAAGTCATTATGAAACACAAATGCGCATCAAAATGGCTTCTATTTTGATACGCATTTTCAGTTTTTTCGAGATTGGTAACAATGGTAACATCAACTGTCAGGTGAACGTCAGACAAGAGGGATGGGATTTTTAGATATTAATCAAAGAAGAAGAATAACCTTTGAATGTTGTGGTGTTCTTTGTTGTCTTGGATGGTGCAGTTATTATAAACTTTAATTGTTACATGACTGGTTTCGCGGGCATTTATATACTCAGTGGTCTGACTGTTTGAAAAGTTATTTTGACTGCAGTGGGAGTGTGGTGAGGCATCGGATACTTCGAAATTGTGAACTTCCTATTCGTAAACTGAACGAGATTTTCTGAGCAACAAATCATTCACAACCGTTTGAGCAATTACTCTCAATTCAGGAAGGTGCAACTTGAGTTTTCTTCATCAGTCATTTTAAAAAAGGTAATTTACTGATATTTGCATTCAAAATTTAAATAATTTATGTGAACAAATGAATTTCTTGGCAGCTTTCTTTAAATTTTAAACATTTCATTAATGTCACTAACCCGATATTTCTGATATTAAGTGTTGGGTAATAAGGCCAGGTTAACGAAAATAGTAAATTTTTTCATAAACTGTGAACATTTCTATGCTTTGGCTAATGAGAGAAGGTAACTAAACATATATTCTATAAGATTATAATAATATAGGAACTTCAAAATAAACGTGTGCGCTCAGCAGGAATAAAAACAAAAACAAAAAAATTGGCCTTATTACCACCACGGGCAGGTTATAAAGCCAAGAGTAAGTAATCAAGGGATGTAATAAGGCCGAAAAATTGAAATAGTTTATGGCATGCATTCTGGACAGGTAAAGTCTTCTGTGTCTTCTTTTGAGAGACCAACACATTCCTCATGCACCCAGGTACCACATGATAAACAGGATCTCATATCAGCCACATAATCATTGTCGCAAACTGAACACATCCAGACTTCTGTAGAAGCAGTTTTACTAGTGGTCGGCAAATCAGCTGACTTCTTTTTCGTCTTTGACGAAGTAGGAATTTTCTTAGAGCTGTCGTCCTTGAATACATCCCTTTTTATTTCTTGGGCTCGATAATTCAATGCCTTTAACGTGCTATAGTTTTAGTAGGCTGCATGTCCGGGGTAACCAGAATTTCCGAAAAGGAATTGTTATTTTTGTTTTGGGCTTCTTTACCAATTAACTGAGCTAGAGGCATTTCATCCTCTGAATTCCACTGATTTCCCATATTTAATTCGTTCCTGAAGTCATCATTATGGATATTGGGATCATGGTTCTCAATATTTTCGTGCTGGTAACGTTGCGTAGGAAGACTATGCGCAAAAGCGTGTTCCGGTATAGCATTTTTGTTGAAGGGGTATATGCCTGTCGCTCTAAATCCACTACATATGTTGCTGATAGTAATACTCTTTCCCCAAACTGTAGTAAAGACATCTGAAAACCTCTCCTTGTTTAGTTTTCTGTCAGGATGTTGATCCCAGTAATCCAGGAGTTCTTGATCCCAGTGAGATTCAAACGAACGGAAAACGGACTTATCCATTGGATGAAGTTCGTGGGTAGTGTTGCTAGGCAAACATAAAAGTTCAATTTGTAGAGATTCTGCTTTATCAGCGATAGTAATATCTAAATGGCTAGATGCGCCATCGAAAATGAGGATCGTTGGAGGAGAAGACATGAATTTTGAAAAATGATCCAACCATTTGATAAAAATCTCCGTTGTCATGCTCCCTTTTAGCGCCATGTGCACAACAGAACCTGCTGGAAGTCCATCCGCAAAGGTGGGTTTTTACCTCTACCCTTTAAATAAAATCATAGGGGGTAGTGACCGAGTGCACTTGCACAGGCAACAATCGTTACGTTTTTTCCGTGTTCTAATCCCACCAAATGCACCCTTTTGGATCCTTTTTTAGCCAACACTCGCTGCTGATGGTGTAGCATAAGCCTGCAACCCTTTTCATCCATGTTATAAATATTCCCAGGTTTGTATTTTAGGCCAGTTCGTTCCAAAAGATTATTCAACGTTTCAAAATAATCATCAACAATAAAATGATTCAATTTCTGGGCACGCGCTGGGTTAAGCTGCTGTGCTTTTCTCTGAGAAATATTTGGGTGACGTTTCAAAAATAATCGGTACCATTCCTTTCCCGCTAATTGTTTTTCTCTGTTAAATTTATGAGGTATATTAAGCATTTCACAAACTTTGTAAACACTTCGACGAAGTACCCTAGGAGTCAGCGGAAATCCTTTTTGTGCAAAATTAAAATTTTTTTTTAACTAAGTCATTTTCTTTTTGTTTGGTTAAGATAGATTTTGCTCCTAGTACTCGTTTTGTCGAGCCAGTTTTTAGGTGGTTTCTCAAAGTCCGACGAGGGATACCACTTCGTTGTGACACAGAGTCTTGCGAATGGCCTAGCCTTAACAATCGTAAGGCTTCTTCCATCATGTCTTCCGTCCACTTAGCCATAATTCCACGATTTTTCTTACCCATATCTGCAAAATACAAAAAATTATAAGAGTTTAGGCCAGGCCTCAGTACTAGACACTAGTGTTGATAGTAAATCGTTATGTCGGGTAATAAGGCCGGGCCTTATTGCTTGACTAAGCAGGTAATAATGCCCAAGCCTTATTACATGTCCAACACATTTACACTTTTTATGAGAAAGTATCAATAAACAAATATCTCAAAATAATAGTATACATCAAATGTTAATATCAACAAGAACATACGTACACAAATATAGCCACCAATTCTTGATAATAATGAAAATATCACTCACGTCTTCGTAGTTAATTTTATAAATCGATAAATTAAAATTCAAGAAATCGGTCAACGTGCAGCCAGCTACCGGAAATGCTACTGCGCCTAAACCATATGTCTTTCAGGTCATTTTGAAGCTTCCTACATGGAGGTGGCGGTAGGCACATAGAAAAATGATTCTGTTCTGACTTTGAAGGATACGGCCTTACGACCTGTCTGGCCTTATTACCCAACGGTACGTTTATCATTATTAAATCCAATTTTTTCCAATTAAAAGCTACAAAAAAATGCCAAATAGAAAAAATAGTATATGAAACACGTTTTATAAGACACATTGTCGCACTTGTTCTCTTGGAGCACTCCTCGCTTCGCTCGTTGTATTCCAAACAACGCGTGCGACAAAATGGTGTCTTAT